>OW679196.1:31630132-31939310 GCA_940337035.1 Agriotes lineatus | reverse complement strand
TTCCTATCTCAAAAACTCGGGTAGTCAATCCCACCTGCAAAACTACCTATCAGTAACATCATTACTATTAAACGTTCTAGTGTGCAGTGGCTTTTGTAATTCTTCATTTCGTGCGTTGTTCTTAGTGGTGTGTGAATCAACATGGTAAGTAAAATGTCCGTTTTATTACCTACTTTTTCTACAAAAAATACCTAATTGGCTTAAACAAAGGGTTCATCAAACAAAAACCATTTAAAACATAATTTATTTTAAAAAGTAACTTTACGCTTTTCATGCAATTGTGTTTTAATATTATGTATTTATTTGTTTATAGAATCCTGATAGATTTTGTTGTGAGTGTTGAGTAAGGATTAATAATCAGAGAATCCTTCAGTTGCATGAGTATTAATTTGTTATTTACCTCTTGCTCTTCACATGAGCACATTGACTGTAAAAATTTGGTCTAATTTTGACATTATTCCTAGTATTATAAGAATGAACATTGTTGTAGGTACCAAAAAAATGTATGTTACCTTTAAAATAAAGTAAACAGTAAGAAATGTGATACACGGGAAAGTTAAAATACGCAATTCAATAAATTTTGTTTACATAATAATAATTGCATTTATTGGTAACCAATTCAATATACAGGGTGTTCCACGACTCGACCGACAAACTTATACCATATATTCCAGGGGCCATTACGATCAAAAAATGTTCAAAATGAGAACCGCCATTTTCTAAACATACAGCTACCCTTCGAGTCATAGAATGTTGCAAGTTAGTAATAACTAAAGATGGGAAAGTAGAGGTAGAAATATTAAACAGGATATATGAAGTCAACCAAATATATTATGCTATAAATAATACACTCATAGGAAAAAAGAAAATAAACAAACAAAAAACAGATTTACAACACGATATTCCTACCAGTAGTTACCTATGCATCAGAACACTGGATATTAAATAATACATTAAAGTTTAAAATTACAGCGACCGAAATGAAGTTTCTACGTAAAGCAATGGGATACACAAGGAGAGACATAATTAATAACAGCACTATCAGAAATGCTATGGAAGTGAAATCAGTGGTTAAGAAGATTGAAAACAAACAACTGAAATGGTACGGGCACGTATGTAGAATGAGTGAAAACAGGATCCCAAAAGTGGTAACGGAAATGAAAGCAGAAGGAAAACGAGAACGGGGTAGGCCAAGAAAAACATGGGAAAAACAGTTAGAAGAGATAGTAAAGGGAAGAAATAGGTCAATGCATGAAGTGAAAGTGATGGCAAGAAACAGAAAAGAATTTAGAAAGTAGGTAGAAGCTAAAAATATTTAGTGTAGTTAGTGAAAACACAACGCCTAAGGGCATAAGGGAAAGACAAAGAAGAAGAAGAAGACTTTTCTAAATCATTAATGTTATTATCTTAAACCTTCGTAAAAAGCAGCTGTGTCGTTGTATTAGTAAGTTATCATATCTACAGTCAGCGATAAAAAATTGGCCACCAAACAAATATGTAAATCTTTAAAGATTTACAACTTTTGAATGGAGGGTCCGATCTTTAAAAAAATGTCGTTAAATAATTGCTCTGATATTTTCCTAAAACGCTGCTTACATATCACATATCAATTTTTGACAAAAGAAATCTACAGCGTTATTTTGAGAAATGAGTGCTGCTTAAACTTTGAAATGGCACATGGCGAAAGGAGATGTTCACAAAATTAAAAAAAAAACATTTGGAACCAGAAGGTGCCTCTTCAATAAATTGTTGCATACAGGGTGTTCAAAACATGCCATACAAAATTCCAAAACTTTAAGCAAATAAAATTGCTTAAAATAATATCCTATAGTACTCTGTATGAGCAGTATTTACGTATTCTCCAAATCAAAAGTTCACAATAAATCATTTTTTGAGTGTCCAGTTTTTTTGCGCTGATAGTACTCTGTTTAAGTCAGTTGACGTAATTTTAAAGTAATTTGTTTTCAACACTTCTCTGGGAAGAGTGAAAAAGGTGATGGCGTAGAACATATATAACCCTCTAAAAAACAGCATATTTTGCAATTATCTACACAAATAACCAGTTTCTACGTCTGTTTGGGAAAGACGTCTAGTTACATAATTTATTTCAGCTAAGTAATAAAGCACTTTTCAAGAGTAATGTGAATTTCATTCATGTGGCGCTTAACTGTTTCTGCGCCTAAAGGTTCGCGCCTAAACGTGCACGACCCTAATAGCGTCCTAGTCTAAAGCGTTCGCGCCTAAAAGTAGACGCCTAAACATGCGCCCCTAAAGAATCGCGCCTAAATGTCCTAGACCGTCTCTATCTTGACCAGTTCGAATCCAGTTATTTCTAATTCTTTTCAGTTTGTCCAGCGTGTAGGTGGTCTTTCTCTACTACGTTAATCGGTGCCCAGTTCTATTTAAGACTAGTTATTCGTTCGACGACGGCTGTTACTCCGGTTTTGTGGCGCAAATGTTCATTCTTGATGTGATCTCGTAGAGATATGCCAAGCATTGATCTTTCTATCTTCGCTGAACGATTTTAAGTTTTCGTGCGGATGTGATGGATTAAGATTTCCGCGGTGTTTCTTTTCAGACAAGTCGGAATATTGTTCTAGAATATATCTCTGTCTCTGGGCCGTCCATATGCTGTCCACGCTATAATGATTCTTCTAGCAGTTCAAAAGTATGGTTATCTTTGGAAACCCTAGTTACATTGCTGAGGTATATGAATTTGTCCACTAATTCGACTTCTGTGTTCTCAATGCAAATGCACTCGCTAGGGACCAGATTTTTTAATAGTTTGGTTTTGGAAAGAATGCTTTTCAGACCCACTTATGAATATACAACCTGAAGATCGAATAGCATTTCTTTTATGTCACCTTGATTGTCGGCTATCAGGACTATGTCATCTGCAAAGCAAATATGGTTTAAGTTTTTGACCGTTTATGGTTATACCTTTGATATATAGAAGCAAGCTTCACCAGAAAAAGAATGACAAACATGCATAGTGATCATGTTTATTCTAATGAAGATCCTCGAATTCTCATAGATTAAATGTGTGAAGTGCGATAATTGGAATTTGTTTAATCGGGCCTGTTATTCTGACAAATCAATTGAATAGCGAAAACTACGTAGACATTCTACAAAATAATTTTTCTATTGGCAGACCTCCCGTTAATGCTTCGTGAAGTTATGTGGTTTATGCATGATGGAGAACCACCTCACTTTACTTTTAACGCGCCTCCCCATCTTCATGAACAGTATCTCCATGAACAGTATCTCCATCGACAGATTGGTGGGGTAGTGGATGCTTCCATAAATTGGCCACCTCGTTTTCCGGACATCACTCCGTGTGATTATTTATTGTGGCGAACGTTGCAAGAGAAGATCTACACAACTCCGGCGAATTCCCAAAATGAACTCGGGCCAAAGTTTAAACATTTCCAAACAGTTGTAGATCTCTGCTTAAGCCTATTCCGCGACACTGGACGTGTTTGGAGAAGAGAAGGCTCAGGTCATGTATCGAAACGTATGTTGTGGAAACGGTACGACAGGTAATGGAAAATGAGCCGAAAATATTAATTTGCCGATTGTCACAACAACTCTCCATTGGGACATGTCATAAAATACTACATAAAGATTTGTAAGTCTACCAGTTTTGGAAGAGTTGCGGACCATCTAAGAAAATTGCAGTTTTGTCGATGCTTCCTTGATACATTTAAGGACGAACATTTTAAGCAAAGTATTTTTTACTGACGAATCATAGTTTTACTTAACGGGTTATGTTAATTCTCAAAAATTCGGCTTTGGAGTGCTGAAAATCCACATGAATTTGTCCAACCTTCACTTCATCCTGTAAAAGTTGGTGTTCGGGCTGAGATCAGTAGGAGGAGAATAATTGGGCCGATATTTTTGAAGGTTAGCAACATGCGGATAGAAAGCTAAGTAGTTTAAAGGCTCTTATTTTAGGCACTGTAACTAGTAACAGATTTCGTCAGGAAATGTTGTAGCCTTTTTCGAGCAACTTCATGATGATAAATGGCAAGAAAGATTTCCAGCAGGATAGTGCAACTGTGCATTGTACCCTGAATACCTTGAATCCCAACATCCCAAAAAAGGAGGTTAAGATTTCGGTTCTTACGACTTTTTACGATTAAAGACTGTTCAAAGTAGTAAGTTCGTTCATATGTCACTTTTACAGGATATAACATGTTATCTTATTACATTTGTATATAGGTGGCTGGCAGATTTATTTATATTTTCGAAGTTTCCTAAGGAGATTGCAGCTAGTGATGTTGACACGTTCTTGGTATCAACAAGTAAAATATAAAGTTGAACAATATATATTTCGACACCATGGTGCCTTCTTCTTGTATAAAAAATTTATAACACATTAAAATCTGCAATTAAAAGAACACATGCAGTATTATATTTTGAAAAATAACATTGTAGATTAAGTGAACAATTAACTATTCTCAAAAATTATTTTTACCTGTTAGACGTTTTGTTAAAAAATCTAAAAGTTGAAAACTATTTCCATTGTAATTATTTTATGCTATTCCTCCAGCATCTTGAATTGATTTATCAATATCATTTCCCGCATACTTCAGACATTTTAAATTTTTTTTAGAAATCTGTTAAAATAAATGTATTAAAAACTTAAATATTTTATTTTATTTTTTTAATGTTTAGCATTTTAGTAGAAATAATTATCACTTTTAGTTGTAGTGAAGTTTTTATTTAAAATTTTTAAAAATTAGACAATTAAATTAGAAAAGATTTCTTTCTAATCAAAAACAACATTACTTTGGAAATTGACACAATCTACTATTTACCTATAACATTTCACGTAAATATAAATAACAATAAGTTATCTAAATAAAATACTATTATTTCCATCTTTTTACAGAAAAAAAATGAATACGATTATTTTTTAAACCGTCCTATCAGCCAATAGTAATGAGAAAAAATTTCAAATCGACCAATAACATCAAAATTAAACTGACTATTTGCTAGTAGCTAATTACACTGACTATTTGCTAGTAGCAAATTACAGTGACTATTTTTTCACAAACCATTCAAATCGTTCTTCTGCTGTAATACAACTAGCTAAAAGTGGAGTAGGTGAGCAGCAGTTGTTAAAAATAACAGGACACTCATCTGGAAGCTCCATCAAACCCTATCTACAACTTGAACTGTTTAAAAAATAATCACGCCGAATTACATTCATGGTAATAATTTTTTTAATAATTTTTACTATATTAGCACTCATCTTTGTTGCTATTAAGAAATCCCACTAGTGGAGTTCGTCCACTCGTAAAATTTCTTAATAGCAACAAAGATTCGTGACTCTAGTTAAAATTATCAAAAAATTATCACCACTTATGTAATTACTGTTGATAAATATGTCATAATGGGAAGCATTTTGTTATAACATCTTTAAAGAACACCTCACGTAATTATTAATAACAATATGTTATCTAAATCAAATACAAATAACTTCCATTCTATTACAGGTAAATCAATTATGAAAGTGGCAAATGAGAAAACAAATCTAATTCAATTGTCTAATTTTTGAAAATTTCCAGTTAAATAAAAACTTACCTACAACTACAAGTGGTAAATATTTCTACTAAAATGCTAAAAATAAAAAAAAATAAAATATATAAGTTTTTAATACATTTATTTTTATAGATTTCCAAAAAAAACTAAAAATGTCTGAAGTATGTCGGAAATGATATTGATAAATCAATTCAAGATGCTGGAGGAATAAGATGAAATAATTACAATGGAAATAGTTTTCAATTTTTAGATATTTTTAACAAAACGTCTTAACAGGTAAAAATAATTTTTGAGAATAGTTAATTGTTCACTTAATCTACAATGTTATTTTTTAAAATGTAATACTGCATGTGTTCTTCTAATTGCACATTTTAATGTGTTAGAAATTGTTTATACAACTGAAGAAGACACCATGGTGTCGAAATATATATTGTTCAACTTTATATTTTATTTGTTGATATCAAGAACGTGTCAACATCACTAGCTGCAATCTCCTTAGGAAACTTCGAAAATATAAATATTATTTTATGTTTTCTGAATTGTAAAAATGTCGAAAACTAGTATTTACAAAAAATAGGTATTTACAATTGCGAAACCTTCGTTTCACTTCTGTACACAAAACCGATAAAGTTTATCATTCATCGTCATAATCATCAACGTCAGGGATTAAGGCCCTGAACACACGGGATTCCGTATCCCAGATTCGGTATGCGGGATACAGAATCTGAGTCTGTTCAGACACGGCGACTGAATCTCAGACGCGGGCCTTCAGTCACTTGCAGTGCCGTGCTGTTATGGACCTAGCATTGCTGTTCTTTGTTTCTTTCGAATTAGTCTAGAAGTGCTGTATTTAAAGTCAGGGATTGGGCTCTACTAAGCTAATAAAATTTTCATTGTCACATAATGTAACGCTCTGTGATCGTTGTATAGTAAGGAACGCCTTACTTATTCGATTTAAATAGAAGTTGCAGAAAATCTGCTACGCCTATGATATGATATCATATATTCTGGCTGGCAAAAGTAGGCGTGTCCAGGCCGTGGTACACGTGGACTCATATCCTCTATATGCTCCAATGGTAAATCGGTATCCGAGATACAGAATTTGTCGCCGGCGGCCGATTTTCATTATCTCTCCATTTCGGCCGCCGGCGACAAATTCTGAAACTCGGATACCGATTTACCATTGGAGCATATGGAGCATATGAGTCCACGTGTACCACGGCCTGGACTCGCCTACTTTTGCCAGCCAGAACATATGATATCATATCATAGGCGTAGCAGATTTTCTTCAACTTCTATTTAAATCGAATAAGCAAGGCGTTCCTTACTATACAACGATCATAGAGCGTACATTATTTGACAATGAAAAATTGATTAGCTTAGTAGAGCCCAATCCCTGACTTTAAATACAGCACTTCTAAACTAATTCGACAGAAACAAAGAACAGCAATGCTAGGTCCATAACAGCACGGCACTGCAAGTGACTGAAGGTCCGCGTCTGAGATTCAGTCGCCGTGTCTGAACAGACTCAGATTCTGTATCCCGCATACCGAATCTGGGATTCGGAATCCCGTGTGTTCAGGGCCAAAACCTTTTGGTTTGTTCCCATCTCACAGATTAAAGCTGGTCTTTCCAGCGTTTTTTTGGTCATCCGACGTTTCTTCATCTGCCTGTAGACATTTGTTTCGGTATACGGGAGTCATCCATTATATAGATATGTTTGTGCCAATTGGTTCTGTGTTGTTTTATTTTTTTATTTAGTTTGGAGATAAAGTACGTTTTTTTTCTATAATAACTGTCAAAGTGTTACAATGTTGGTAGATTTGTGATTAAAACGCTAGGAAATTTTTATACCTCGTGTTGGTAGAACTTTTTCAAAATTATGGTTATGTGTCAATTTTGAATGTCAAAGTTTCTTAATTTGAACTCTTGACAAATTTCTTTTTTTAACATGGAATCATCATCATCATCAATAAAATCGGATAAAAAAAGAAAACCAAGAAATATTTTAAATGCAAAAATGAAGCAAGCGATATTAAATTATGACAAATCTGTCAAAATGACAATCTTTTTTTAGTGGAAGAAAAGAACTAAAAATCTATGTACCAACATTATTAAAACTAGGGACCCTGCAGGAATGCAACTTATCCCCTAGAAAGTTGTGCTTGAAAATTATTATAGAAAAAGAATGTACTTTACCTAATTCTAGTCTAATTTCGTCATTATGTTTATGGTCCATTATAGTGTAGCCAACAGTGTGCCGTATGAATCTCATTTCAGCTGTTTCAATTCTTCTTGATTGGCTTTTAATAGCCATAACCTTATAAAACTTAAGACGTGTTTCTCTCCTTGTGTTTTTACTTCCTTTTACGATAAAGGAAGTACTATTGGATTCACCCCAAAAATTCGAAATTGAGTTTTCAACAGATCTTCACGTTTTAGTGTCCCCTGATCCCAAAAAACATATTTTTTTTCATTGGTCTGTGTGTCTGTGTGTCTGTCTGTCTGCCTGTGAACAGAATATCTCAAAAACGGAAAGAGGTATGGCGTTGAAACTTCATATATAAGTTTTGTGTACTATGCAGATGCGACAGCAAGCATTTTGAGAAAATCTCATAACCGGAAGTAGGTGTTTACTCTGGTGATTTTTCAGTTTTTTTCGATTTTTTCAAAAACGGCTCTAACGATTTTTTACAAACTTTACGTTTTTATTACATTTTTAATGTGCATTGACGTGAGATAGGTGATTTTCCAGTTGAATACTTCTAAAGTGGGTTTCTTTTGTTTTTTTTTTCTATTTTTTTATTAACTCCTATTTTAAATAGAACACCCGGTATACTATTACATCTTTGAATTCTCCTTAAAATTTTAGAGAAAATTTGTCTCTTCAACTAACGCTCTATTTTGTACCGTTTTTGTAGAATTCGTAATTTTTGGAAATTTTTGACAAATGCTTAAAAATTAAAAATTAAATTTTTGACTAATTATAAGATCACTGTAAAAGGAAGTTGTGTGAGTGTATCACACCAGATTTTTTAGATATATTTTAATTGTTCCACACATGTAATTGAATTTTGCTATTTTGCTGTTGATGTCTCTATGTTCTTCATACGTAATTTTATACTCTAGATAACTGAAGCAATTGATTCGTGCGATTGGCGTATCAGCAACAAATTATTTTCGCTCAAAAGTGATCTTGGCCACCTTAATCATTGGAGTAGAGATTTCAAAATTACATATTTTTGATGTTTTGTATAGCTTATGAGAAGAAAGTAGAATGTTACGGATCTCATGAACTGAGCATAGAACCAAGCGTCGGTTTTAGAAAAAATAAACCCAAACAAACGCCTTTCAAGCACCATTTGCACTAAGATACTTCAGTTCTTGGGCCATCTTGCTGGAAGAACTGACAACTTGGAGAAAACTATTGTTTAAGGAAAACCACTTGGTAAAAGACGGAGAGGCAGATTCCCTAAACGATGGCTTGATATCACGCAGGCAGTATTAGACAAACCACCTTCAGTTGCCATGGGTTGAAATGCTGAATGCATAATGGAATGATAAGGGAAATAGTATATTATGCAACAAGTTTAGAAAAGTGATGTTTTACGGAACAAGTATGGCTGGTTTGAGTACGAACGTTAGCGAGTATTTCAACGGCCATACGAGTTCATTAAAACCATTTTTCTAACGTGTTGCGTATACTATCTTATCGCATGTTATAAGCAACATGAAATATTACATTTTTACATAAAAGTATGTTAGATTATTTTCGACCTCTTTCGTTTTGCTCAAAATTACGTGGAGTTGATGCAGCTTTAATAGTTTTTTTTGTCTTGATAAATTTCTGAAGACGGCCCTGTCTAAAGTTTAACCCTGGATCTTAAAGCTACATTTTAAATTCCTTTTGGCCCAAACAATAATGCGTTCACGATCCGTAGAATTCGTCTTAGCAAGCATTCTTCGTTCAGTGCACAAAGTGCGTATTTGTTTCGACAATCAAGCGTTGAACGCCTAAATTCGTAGAACGCGTCGTTATCAGTATGATATTCGAGGACTGTGGAATGTTTATTGTAAACTGGGGCCTTCCCCTGGTTCTTGCCAATTCAGCAATTGCATCATCCGTTAAAGCCTTCTTTGTTGTGCTTCAGCCCACGCATTTTACGTCCAGCTTTGGGACCATTGACATATAGAAATTATGGTTTTGGAGTTCGAAGTTTTCTTCCATTGTACTTCTTCGCGCGGAATTCGATTTGAAAGAAGAATCTGTACCCAGCATTTGAGTGAGCAAGACGTATGTGAAATTTCGCGCCCCCGACTGTGGCGTGACGCTGCAGTTGGGGGAGCTTTTGTTAACGCATTAATGAACTTTTGGCTGCGTTGTTTTTGTTGAGCTTTTGGCTAACTTGTGGTGATTAAGTTGTGAATCCTTTTTGGTTTTTGTGCGAACTTTTCGAGTGTCTTGGGGCACGTTAATAGCGAGTGCAGTTAAACCCGAATCTTCGAAGTGAACATTAATCCTTGGGTGTCTTTGAAAATGCGCGGTGGGCAGAGGAAGTGTATTTAACTCGGACGTTGTTAAATTGGCCGATTTTCGTTTCGTACAGTTGGTCTCCTGGGAGACTTTTGGCACTTTTTGCAGATTCGATTAGAGAAACGATATCTGATGAGCCTCAACTAACTTTTTTCCCTGTTAAGTCGGGAAAAAACCATTGCGTAATGCATATCTGTGTCAACGTCGGGTTTAAATTAAAGGAAGGGCCCCCGCGCGATATAGTGTTGTTTGCTGTCACTTCGTTGATTGATGTTTGCTGCCGACTATCTTCAATTTCCTCGAGTTTCTGCTCCACCTGTTGCCTCTTCTGGAGAATTCGCTACACCTCTGGCACGTTTTACCAGGCCTCCACGAGGACAACTACATCTGCACTTAAGACTGCATGCTTCAACTCAGGTAGGCGCCTTGTATTGTATCAACTAAATAATTCTGGTGCCTAACTTAATGTGCGATTTTATATTTTATTGTGCGTCAGTGCTTATAAACGTTGCGTACATCCGCTAGGACCTATGATCTGTTTCAGTTAATGTTTACTAGGGGCTTTACTCCTGGCGTCCATTTTATGTCATTTGTTTTGGATCATACTGTGTTTTTTTGTGTCTTTGTAACTAGCCCTTAAGATATATTTTGGTTTTGTGGGGCCCCCTTTTCATATTCACGTAGGATATCTTATTACTAAATTTAAACTCACCTCCGGGTTTTTGTTTTAATGTACCGATTTGCGTAAACTGTCATTTGTTTCTTTAAATAATAAACTTGTTAAAATCAGTTCATTCTTTTTATGAATTTTGAAACCCCTTCTGGGTCATTAATTAATCCAGTGTGGCAAAGGCCAAGTGTAATTAATTTTGTGAAGTTAAAGCATGCTCTTTTGATTAAGCGAGCCCCGAGATTTGGGCCAGTCAGTGTTCTTTTGTTATTCTTTAGTGACGGTGATCTTGAAGGTAAGTGATTTAACGACAAGGTCACCCGGCTACTCGGAGGAGGCTTGGTGAATAACAGGCGGAGGTGTTTAGCAACGTACTTGGAAGACTTCTACATAGGCTACGTGTATTGTTCTTGGTTCTAGACACGTCAGCCACCCCTAACCAGAACCAAGTGGCGCTCAGGCATTTCTTTTTCTGTTAAGCAATCCATCAGGGTAAGTGCCGCCGGTTTTTCTTTGAGCTTTCGAACCACGCCTTCCCGACTGAGTTAAGTGCGAGTAACCGGAGCAACAAAATCTGCTCCAGCACATTAAGATCTGTGTTCTTTTTAGTAAAACCGGCGAACCCTGTAGTTTGTACCCGATTTTTGACAGTGCTCTTGATCAATGTCGATCTGAGCATTTAATACCGTAACAAGTAACACTAAATGTCAAAACATAACCAAGCTGAGCAGAACTCGTTTCTATGTACTAAAGCACAATTAGCATTAGCATTACCAGTTGATGTTATCTGTTTGGCAGTACTAGAATGTGTTGTTGGTGACACTGTAAGTCTATGTCAAATTCGAGGTTAGCAGGTTAAGTTTTGCGTCAGTCTGTGTCAAACACATCCTTGCAAGGCACATAAAAATTAAAAATACTAAATGTTTACTATTTTTTTCTGAAAATGGGCCTTTTTCAAGCTAATTTTACTGAACTATTTCTGTACATTTAATGTTAAATTTTGCAAATACAAATACAGTCGCGGCAAAAAAAACGGGACACTTTTTCTTGACCTAATTCTCAAAATGCGAAAAAAAGTGCTGACACTGACAATTCTAATTAATAAATGTCATCCAAAGTCATTATTCACTTTAGAAAAATGCCGGCACATATTGGAAATACGGATAAAGCGACAATAATTGCTGGTTGCGACCCATTTTGAGAATTAGGTGAAAAAAGTGTCCCGGTTTTTTTTTTGCCGCGACTGTAGGAATTAACTGTTAAAACGTTTATCAATCTATTGAGTAGGATAGCTACAACAATGTTGCAGTGACAGAACTTCATTGAAAGACGCCCGGGTCCCAAATATGTAGTAACATTTGTGAAATACATTCATGTCGACTGATGGTGGTGGGCCCTCCTTGAGCTAAAGGCCCCGGTTTTTTAAACCCTCTGAACCCCATTTAGTCCCGCCACTGCCAAGTTGACTGTATTTACGTTGCCATCATCATTATATATTACATCCCTGCTTTTATATTTAATACAAGCTACACAAAGAATTATTATTCCTTGGCACCTCAACACTGACAGGTTATGGAGGCCGTGGATTAGTTTCTACACGGCTTTCTTTCTTGTTTCTCAACTGCGGGTGTGTCCTGGCCTTTCCTATTATTTTTCCAAGCTTTTCAACCTCGTTTTCCTCCAGTTGTACTATGGTTTTTAAGTCCTTCAATATGCTGTCCCCTCATTGTAACTAATATAAAACATAATGCACAATCAAATAAACACGGCTGTTTATTTAATTTAATACCCAACTGTTTTGGGCTAAAAGGCAGAATCCGAGGCTAATTACACTCCTTGTAACTCTTTTCCTTATAATTTTGGTTATGGTTACTAGAGAAACAACAGTAGCTAAATAATGATTAATATTAACAATACAGGTCACAGAAAGTAGATTGGGTGTCAAGGTAGGTCATGAAAGGCGCTGTGATCATATTTAATGAATTGGCAATATGTGGAAAGTTGTCAAAAACATACAAAGTTAGGTTATATTTTAAATGACAAGTAAACAGCAACGGTGGGTAGAGGAATTTCGTTTGCGCAGTGACTAACGTCATAATATGACAGATTCTTTGTGTTTTAAAGTGTGGAAATTGCTGTTGCTGGGATAGAAGGTTTAGCGGAGCCTGGTTGTTCAACGTACATCATTATTTCCGCAATCCTATTAACATTCAAGAACTGATAATATACCATACCGCAATGTTGCGTACTCCTCTGATTTATTGTGTCATTTAGCTTAAATAAGGTTAACAATTTAATGTCAATATGATAGATGTAAAAATGTTACCAATACGAAACTTGAAAATTACTAGATTCTAACATTAGTTCCGATTTTCACCGCGTCTCAATCTACTTTCGGTAACCTGTAGCAGGGATATTGTGCAAGCGCCAAGCCGTTGGCTGCGCTGACCGGTAACCGTGCGTTCTGTCGTCTGTCAACCAAGCAAGACTGGAAACCGTGAGTACGCACTGCTCGATCCAGACAAACACTGCACGCTGAGTTAAATCTTGGTGCATTCCATTGCTATGCTAATTATAATTACAGTCTTCATCCAAGTGTGCCGCCTCTTTCAGTAACTTTAAATGGCGGACAAGCTTGCTCGTATAAATATAGTACCTTAAAAACAACTATATGAATGTAGAGACACCACAGTTTATGCACGTCATCAATACACTTTTGCAGGGCCCATTCAGCACTAACCCCAAATAAATAAAAATAAGATTTAGTTTTTATAAATAATTCGTCGAAAAGAATTATTTTTGTATCAACTTTAAAAATTAAACCATATAGGTATGTAATGAATCTGCTAATATAATTATATAATTATAGAGAGTTGCAAATGACTTGTAAGTATGCATACCAACCGTTCGTTTGGTTTCACAGATGGTAAAATCAAATGAACTTATCAAAAGACACTGCACAAGTCAGGGGCATTGTAAAGTTTATCAACAGTTATTTGACATTTATGTATGGAGACTACGACTTTTTGCGGGGGAAAATAATCAAACTATGTACAGTAAAACTAGGATTTAACCCAAACATTTAAAAAAAGTTCTACCCAGCGGCAAACTGTTTAGTACTCTCCTCTTAGTAAGTGGTAAAAAGTTGCACGACCTTGCGCGTCGGGTTTAGGCGAGAGGAGGTGGAAAGGTGGTATAATGGTAGGTTTCAACAGTTTTTCGAAAATATGGTGTAACTTTTTCTGTTTGGGCAAAAAAAGCATGGACGCCTATGAACTCGTAATGTTCGCTCTAAGTGTATTATATAATGGGTTCAGGGAAGTGGGTTAGCTAGATGGTTATGGTTTATGGTGAAAAATCCAGCGCAAAAGACGAACAACATTTGCGCAGATCATTCACTACTACACATGTTGAAGTGAAAGTGGAAAATGCAATTAATGTCACTACTGGACAAGCAGAATTTCTAACTAATAGTAAGAACAATATGCAACTGATTGCTCTCATCAAAGTGATTCAGGTAGAAGGTGACGCTGACACCAAGATCGTTTTTACTGCCAGTGACGAATCAAAAGAGGAAAAAAAGGCTGTCGTGATTGGCAATCACACCGATTTATTGGTCTGATTGGTTGTTCATGCTCCAGCCAACAAACAGTTGAAGATGGCTGTACCGAAGAAAGATAACCAAGAAGAAAAAGTTTACTGCATTGGAGACATTCAGCGTGGTATCGGAGATATTTTACAGTATCTATAAATTGAAGAAAGAGAACATTTTTCATTTTCTCGATACCACGCTGAATGTCTCCAATGCAGTAAAGTTTTTCTTCTAGGTTACTTTTCTTTGGTACAGCCATCTTCAACTGTGTGTTGGCTGAAGCATGAACAACCAACGAGACCAATAAATCGGTGTCATTGCCAATCACGATAGCCTCTTTTTCCTTTTTTGATTCGTCAATTGCAGTAAAAACGATCTTGGTGTCAGCATCACCTTCTGCCTGAATCAGTTTGCAGCCAGCTTGCTGTAAGTGTACCGTCATAAGAGCAATCAGTTGCATCTTGTTCTTACTACTAGTTAGAAATTCTGGTTGTACAAGAATGACATTAATTGCATCTTCCACTTTCACTTCAACATGTGTAGTAGTGGATGATCTGCGCAAATGTTGTTTGTCTTTTGTGCTGGGTTTTTTCACCATAATCATTTGGCCTCCCCACTTCTTTGAACCGTTTATATAATATACTTGAAGCGAATATTACGAGTTCATGATTTTTTTGACCAAACATTTTTTCTCCCTCCATATATCCGTAATCCTTGCTGAAGCGCAAAATCTCATAAAACCAGTTTTATTTTAAATTAAATTTAGATTAATTTTGTGTAAAATAAAGTTTGCGCTAAACCTCATAGTAAACGACATATTTTCGAAAAACTGTTGAAACCTACCATTTTACCAACTTTCCACCTCTCTCCCACCTAAACCCGAAGCGCAAGGTTGTCCAACTTTTTACCACTTACTAAGAGGAGAGTACTGAACAGTTTTCAGCAGCGTAGAACTTTTTTTTTGATGTTTGGGTTTTGACAATTTTTGAGCTATATTTACTGTATTATTTAAATGGGAACGAGGCAAGCTCCTAAACACACTTTCAGTTTTACCAACCTTGATTTTTAAGACGGAAAGTGCCATCTGTGTTTTTATAGCGTAACCACAACTCAATGCGTTCCTGCTGTCAGTTCAATTTCAATAGCTGACGTAAAAACATCGTGTTCTCGAAATTTGGTGGAAAAAGTGGTTTTTCATACGTTTGATGTAAGGTTAGTCATTTGAAACTATTGTAATATTACTTTTAAACAAGTAGGAATGTTCAATTGTGATATAGTTACTGTAAGCTCAACATTTTGCCTATAATTTGAGATGTTTACGGAATACCAAAATTTGGCCGTTACGTGATAAACATGGCCACCAGTTCGGGCTGCTCGTTCGGGTAAAATGATCCCCCATGGTGTCGGGTTAAATGATACCGTGATCATTTTGCCCTCACTAGTAAACTATTTATGATAAAAAATATAACTTGACTATTCAATTCACCTGTCATCTGTCAAAAACTGACCAATGAAAATCCAGAATTTTGACGTTTCTTGACCAATCAAAAAAATATCAGTGGATATATCTTCCTAGAAGGTATTCAAGTGACTATTTTTAACAAATGTGATTTTTATTAGAAAAAGTCAATATTAGTGTTCTGTTACTATAGAAATCACGTAGTTTGTTGCTAGATTTAGTGAAAACTAATTTGAAAAAGTAGTTTGGTTCATTAAATAGTCCCTCGAATACCATTCTTAGTCAAAGTTAAGTAGATTATTTTTGCGGTGGTATTACTACTCATGTCCATTGCGCTTGGGATTAGGACTCGTGCTATCGCACTCGTCCTAATCGTACCAAAGCGCAATGGACATTCGTGATACCACGGCAAAAATAGTCGACATAACTTTAACTACTCATGGTATTATATGTGATAATTTTTTCAGGGCGACATAATGGTTCAAAAATATAAACGGAAGATCAACAGGCAAAACTGGGATAAAGAGGAAATG
Source organism: Agriotes lineatus (assembly GCA_940337035.1). Lineage (NCBI taxonomy): Eukaryota > Metazoa > Arthropoda > Insecta > Coleoptera > Elateridae > Agriotes > Agriotes lineatus. The sequence goes on along the minus strand of OW679196.1, from coordinate 31,922,975 downwards.
CGGCAAGCCATGGAAAGTGTGCAAAATGGTATTGCATTCAAAACAGCAGCAAGAAATTTTGGTGTGCCGTTAATGAATTTGAAGCGATGTTGTAAGGGGAAAAACAAGCTAGCCACTAACCAGGTGAAGAAACTTGGAACCAAAACTAACGTATTTACCGCAGAACAAGAAAACGAGATTTTAACCTATATTCTCGATATGGAAAGCCGAATGTATTGCCTTACTAGCAAAGACGTAAGGTCTATTGCGTACCAACTCGTAGTTAGGAATAACATTGTGCATCCATTTTCGGATCAAACAAAACCTGCTGGTAAAAATTGGTTAAGGGGTTTTTGCATGAGACACCCTGTACTTTCGCTGAGATCTCCCGAAGCAACATCGATCGCCCGCAGTCGTGGTTTTAACAGACCTGTTGTGACAAAATTTTTTACTTTGCTCAAGACCATACTGGACAAAACACCATTTTCCCCACACAGGATTTATAATGTAGATGAGACGTCTGTGAATACAGTCCCAGGAAAAAAACTGTAAAATTCTTACCAAAAGAGGTAGGAAACAAGTTGGAAGAGCGGTATCTGCCGAACGAGGTGTATCCACCACTGCAGTAATTTGCATGTCGGCAGGAGGCCCATATGCTTGCCCCCGCACACAACACATCGGCTACAGCCATTAGACGTTAGCTTTATGTATCCTCTTAATCCCTATCATGATGAAGCATTAGAAAAATGTTTGACTAATCACCCAGGGAGAGTTGTTACAGTATTTCAAATTTCGAGAATTTTTAATGAATCTTACATGAAAGCCTGCAACCCCATGAATGCTATTAATGGTTTCAAGAAGACCGGAATCGTACCTTATGATCCAGATGTTTTTTCCGAAGTGAATTTCATACCTGCTAAAGTCTCGGAGCAAGACGAACCCGAAAACTTGCCTTAAACTGGAAATGTCATCTTAACAGCTTCTTCAAATCCTCCTAGGCAAACACTAGGAAAGCCGCAGAAAAAGTGTGAACAGCAATCCAGTTTAGACGAAGATGATCTTGACGAATCAGAAATTCCCTCTTTTTCATCAGTTATTTGTGAGGATATGGACAAGGCTTCCACATTTGTGGCTTCAACCTCTTTTAATGTCTTCCCAAAAGATATCTGCTCATTTCCCAAGACGTCGCAACCACGACGCACTACTAAACAAAAATTTGTTGGTACGGTTATTCTCACAAGCATTCCTTATAAAGCCCTTCTTCTAGATGAGAAACAAAAAAAGGAAACACTGAAAGAAAAGAGAGCTGTTACATAAAAAAATAAAGCAGCAGTTAATGGGAAGCAAAAAGAGAAAAACAAGAAGCCCTGTTTAAGCAAGAAGAAAGTTATAAAGGGAAAAGAGTCGGACGTGGAAGAAGATGTAGAGTGCTTTATTTGTTCCGACACTTTCCTAAGATCTCCCGCAGGAGAGGGCTGGGTGCAGTGTGCTGTTTGTAAATGTTGGGCGCATGATGAATGTGCTGGAATAGAGGACAATGATTGCGATCTTTACACCTGCGACTATTGCATTAAAAAAAGCTAAAGTTTATAAAAAATTGTCGTAGTTCTCGTTAACATTCTATGTTTAGTTACATACCATAATAATATAAGACGTTCTTTTTATTAGTGAGTGTAAATGGATTTATTCTCTTAGTAAATATATTATATTGTTTTCTAAATTGAAGTTTGCTAATTTATTTGACTATTCCTAATAGGAAATACGTGTTTTTCCAAAAAAAAGAGAATCATTTTATCTTACCCTAAGGGATCATTTTGCCCAACCCAGTTGGGTAAAATGATCCTTTTGCAAACCTTTGAAATATTGAAAAATAATGTAACATACATTTTTAAATATATCTTACTTGGAACACAATAGTTGGTAAATCTAAAAATATGTTTTCAATTTTTCATGACCTATAATTAAACATTATTTAGATGTTTTGGTCTTACGGGGATCGTCATCATCAGAAACAAGAAATCCAAGTGATGGGGTGGCCAGCCATGAGCCAAGTGATGAAACACATTTCGATATTGGTAGTCTTCTCAATAGTTTGGTGTTGCTCAAGAAAACCCTTAAATTACAGCATTTTGTTATTAGTACCTTGTTAGTAATGTTGAAAGAACAATATACCTACTAAAGTTGGTACTTGCGTCTGTCTTTAATTTGGAAATTTCTGCACGGCTAAGAAAGTGTTCCCCTAATTTTGTTGAGCAATGAGCAGTGTATAATAAATACACTTGTATTCTACACATTTATTTTAAAACCGTTTATAACCTAAAAAATATCTGATGACGCCAAAAACAAAACGCGTATGCAATTGTCACAAGAATATTTTACAACAATGAAAATGACATATGGAATAGCCGTGTATAGCTTTGCCATGTAAATTTTAGTTAGCCATGGGTCAGTATAATTGACAACAGTCCGAACAAATTACACGTTAATCTCAGCTAGAATTTAAAAAAAACCAAATTATTATCAGTGCTGTAATGTTAGTATCACCAATGTGCTAACAAAGTCCCGCCACTATCATAGTGGTTGTAAATCAAATTGCGTTTTATGTAAATTTGAAGAAGTCATACCGATCTCAGGAACTGTCAATTCATCACGTGCCATTTTTATTTGCAGATGCCAGGATCAAGAAGACGAACCAGGCCTCGATCTCATTCCTATGATCGGGACAGGGAACCTAAACGCAGAAAGATTGGAAGTTTTGAGAGCCCACAACACAAGAGATCTTTGAGGTTAGTTGAAGGTTTTATTGAATGAATTGCATAACTGTCTGGACATGTTTTAAGGAAAAATTCAATTTTAACTTTCCATTGTATTTACACAATTTACACAAACTGTACTAAAGGTGCAGCTTTACAAGTATGTTCCTACGAAACTTCCATGCTAATTCTTGACCAAAATACTACTAAATGTGTTTGATTTTTTAATAAAATACAGAGCAGTCTTATTACTTTCGTTCAATTAAAGTTTAACCTAACCCTGAGGAGGTGCATTCAAATTGTAATGTTGTGGTGCATGTGACTTAAATCGGGTTCTTATAGATTTCAATAAAATGTCAACATGTTTTTCATAGAGGAAAAGGTTGAAATTATGGTTTTTAGAAAAACTATAAATGCCACGTACCACCTAGTACATAGAAAAAATAATTATTACGAAGAAAATGCTAACATTACAAAAGATGTGTGCAGGCTCACAGTTTACACTACTCATAATCATATGGAACTATGCTGGTGTTAAGCTGTTAAGCATGTAAATTTAAGAAGCTAGAAAGCAAGTTTAACTATATACCTACTCATACAGAAATAGGCAAATCAATCCACGGGTTACCTCATAATGGTGTAATTATCGTTGAAATAGTTATAAAAGTTAATTGAAGTGCGTGACTTATAAATAATTATATTTAAAAAATGGTAAATTAAATTTCCAGTTCACAATGCCATATTAGAAGCGCTATTAATAATGATTTTTAGTTGTAATGGTGTATTATGGTCAGATAATCATATTTAATAAGGTGGAATACACTCCTGAGTCAAAAGTTTTACTGAGATTTAGGCGCGAGTACAGAATCAGAGTTCTCATGCACCCCCCTGAATGGTTGGTTAAAGATAAATTTTATTTTACTTATGTATTTGTTGGATCTTGTGAGCGAGTTACAACATATATAATTAATCAATACAGTTTCATAACATCCTTAAAAATAATAGTTTTTATATTTCTTTGTCATGTTTTACGAGTACATACACATTCTTGTAATTTTCTTAGTTATTATGCAATTGATCTTTGATTTTGTACAACTACATATCTGTTTAAAATAAATACTTTTCAAATAGCCATTGAAATTTTTTTATGAGTTTTTCTACATGGAGTTTCATACCTACAAACACAATAACTTTTTTGATATAACAAGACCTACATTAGTTTTTTATACCTGATAATCGTAGTAAGTTAACAGGTACAAAATCTGGGACAATAGCATAATAAATAAATTTGCGAGTATGTGTAGTATTAGTCACACTTTAGAAGCAGAATAATTTATTAAATTTCTATAAGGAATACTGCTATTATCAACACTACCTTGGTGACGCAGTGGGTGGAGTATCAGCCTTGCAATAAGCAAGTTTTTAGTTCGAATCCATGGATAGGCGAAACTTTTTCCGTACTCCACTAGATCAGTAGTGAGCTGGGTAACCATTCGACGTTGGGATACAATTAACGTCACTCTCCTCTGAAGACTGGTCTATGAGGTAGATTAACAAAACTGTACATGACGTGGAGGTAATACAAAAGAGCCCACCTTGAGGCTCAAAAATTAAAGCATTCAAACTGCTATTATCATTTTGAAGTTAGTTATTTTGCTATTAATAGTCTTTACAAACATGTTTTTTTATATTATCATTAGTGATAATGGATTTTTAAAATTTTGTAATTTCGTACGTAACAAAATAATTTTCTGGAATAATACGATTAACTGAACGTATGTTATACAATCTGAAGGTTACTTTAGCAAGCACATAATGTGAATGTTCACTAAAAATATATAATTACCAAAATGATTAACTTTGTTAAATTTTTTAACCCCCTGTATAATCATTAGCAATTTTTTTCCGTATTTTAATTCTTAAATGTGCTTTTTATTAGCTTAGGCCTTAAAGTATATTAGTAGAGAGGCCAAACTAAATTATCTCGTCAAATAACGATTTTCGTAGGACTGGGTAGCTTTATACCGACAAGTGGTACCTTCTTATTCGGTGGTGTTTCCTGAGTATGAAAAATCATGTTGTCGCTTTCTCAGCCTGTGGAGAGAAGAGCTATGCCGTCACAAATATGGCCATTTTTGGTTCCAGGTTTTAGTACAGTAAAGCTAGGGTTCAACCCAAGCATCCAAAAAAAAAAAGTTCTACCCAGCAGGAAACTGTTTACTACACTCCTCTCAATAAGTGGTAAAAAGTTGCACAACATTGCGCTTCGGGTTTAGGAGGGAGGGGGGGTGGAAATGTGGTAAAATGGTAGGTTTCAACAGTTTTATAGTTTTTCGCAAATATCTCGTTAACTGCAAGGTTTAGCGCAAACTTTATCTTATACAAAATTAATCTATATTTAATTTACAATAATAATGGTCTTATGCATTTTTGAGTTCCCGACAAGGGTTACAGAGATATGGAAGGGGTAATGATGTCATTATTTTCCAGTTAGCTTGGGATTCATCGTACTCACTTAAAAATGAGTGTTTCGTTATAAAGAGTATGTTTAGTTATAAAAAGTACTTAGCGACGCATCAATAAGATAGGAACATTTGTATGTGTGTATGTATGTATGTTGGTACAGAGCTGGCAACTCTGCTACCATATAGGTGGAAACACCAAATGATGAAGAATCGTCGAAAGACGCCCTATGCTTCTACAGGAGCAAAAACGAATGATGATGATGATGATGTATGTATATACGGCTATATGTATGTATATGATAATATATCTACATTGCTCCCCTCCTTTGTCGTTTTATCTTCATTTTGCCTATTTTTCTCTTTGAATAATTCATCATATCGTTTTTTTCGTTCCCATTTGTGTTCTTATAATTACACCTACTTAAATTACCTCTATCTTTTGTCATATCATCCTAAAAAGATAAAATCATGTGGATATCATTGAAACAGGGTTAACTACAAACTTTATCTAATAAGCTGTAGTACAAAAAATAATGGAAATTGTTTTTTTTCACAATACATGCTTTTCAGTAAATTCAATGTTCTTCAATGAAAAGTGGTATGTACAACGTTCAAGGTAGTTACATAATAATAAATAACAGCAATCAGTAACCTAAAAACCTTCAAGCTCTTTTTCATCTTGAAGATTATCTTCATCGATGCCGTCGTCAATAATTAGTGCATCTGTTTTGGTGCACCTATATCCGGAGCAATTGTTGCACATGTTTGAGCATTTCAAGCCACTCTGTCGACGCTTACAGTTCCTGACACACCCCGCATTAGAAGTGTAAACAATGAGGGAGAGCAATTTTTCAGGATCAGCTGCCTTTCTGGTTGCAACTGGACGCACATAACCACCCATCCTTTTCCAACCCCATTTTAGTGAATCTTTATTGAGATTGAGCCATTGCTGCACTTGATGGTAAACTCTATAAGAGTGTTGTTGTGCAGCTGCTGAAGTAGGGAAAAGTACAGCCAACCTGAAATTTGTGTGTACAGGCTCCTTTGCGATGGTCTACAAATAACATTGATGGCGCAGATTATCCAAATTATCTGCATTTGTTGATGCAAATATCGAAAGGAAGAAATGGATTCCAGCCAGTTACTGCATCTGGGTCTGCATTTGGGTGGTTAAAAATCAACTGCTTTTAAGTAAAATTCCTTGTCACGTCGCACGCTTTCAGAAGGCGTTATTTTTCCCTTTCTATAAATTGAAGAGGCGGTATCACATCCGGCGAAAGTGTAAACTGCCAAGAGAACATCCTTCATTTTCCCGATACCACGCTGAATGTCTCCAATGCAGTAAACTTTTTCTTCTTGGTTATACCTTTATTCGGTTCAACCATCTTCAACTGTTTGATGGCTGGAGCATGAACAACCAACAAGACCAATAAATCGGTGTCATTGCCAATTACGATACCCTCTGTTTCCTTCTTTGATTCGTCAATTGTAGTAAAAACGATCTTGGTGTCAGCATCACATTCTGCCTGAATCACTTTGCAGCCAGCTTGCTGTAAGTTTACAGTGATGAGAGTAATCAGTTGTATCTTGTTCTTAATACTAGTTAGAAATTTTGTTTGTCCTAGAGTGACATTAATTCCATCTTCCACTTTCACTTCAACATGTGTAGTAGTGGATGATCTCCGTAAATGTTGTTCGACTTTTATGCTGGGTGCTTTACCATAAACACCTGGCCTCCCCACTTCTTTGAACACTTTATAGGTATAATACACTTGGAACGAATATTACGAGTTTATAGGCGTGATTTTTGCTTTTTTTTGACAGACAGAAAAAGTTACATTTTTACCCCCTCCATATTGCCGTAATCCTTTACTGCAGTGCAAAAATTCATACGACTATTTTTATTGTAAATTAAATGTACATTAATTTTGTATAAGATCAAGTTTGCGCTAAACCTTGCAGTTAACAAGATATTTGCGAAAAACTGTAAAACTGTTGAAACCTACCATTTTACCACCTTTCCAACCCCCTCCCGCCTAAATCCGACACGCAAGGTCTTGCAACTTTTTTCCACTTACTAAGAGGAGGGTACTAAACAGTTTGCCACTGGGTAGAATTATCTTTTTTGAATGTTTGGGTTAAACCTAGTCTTACTGTATTAAAACCTGATACCAAGAATCGCCATCTTTGTGACGTCATAGCTCCTCACTCCACAGGCTGAGAAAGCGACAACAGGAGTTTTTCTACTAAGGAAACACCGCTGATTACAATGGTATCACTTGTCGGTATAAACCTACTCAGTCCCACGAAAATAATTATTAATTCACTTGGCCTCCCTACTATATTCTTGAATTGCATAAGATTATATCATTTAATAACAGATACTAAAAGTTTGTGGAAACGTATTATGACTGTGATGAAAAACCAAATTCTTATCTACTTGAAAGACATTAAAATAAATGTATTAAGCTGTTGTTCTGTGACTAATTTCTGCAGATTTAAAGTTACTACTAAGATAGTTGTAGGAGTTACTGAAAAAGATTCAAACAAATTCAAGTGTAGATAAAAAATTCTAGTCAATTAGTGCATGAAGAAACCAAAACCTACAACATGAAATTACTTTTATCGTAAAACTTTCAGTAAATTATTCGTCGGATAGAATTTCAAAATTCAGTTTTGAATTAAGAGATAACCAGCATTTGATAGAACTAGATTTTGTTCATTTGCAACGTTCTATTCTACACAAAATAATTTTAATAGTTATAGAATTGTCAACTTACTTTTAGCTTAAGCTGTTTGTTTACTCTACATACAAGGTGCTGAAAAAATGGTGTATTAACTCCATGGTACGTTGTTAACGGATACTCCCTGAGTATGAAAAAAATAAGGAAACAATTCTTTGTGTTAAATTTCTGAAAATATGAGGCCCAAAGTTTGTTATTATTTTCTTTAATATTCAGTATTAGGATAGAAAAACATTACCCACATAATGCTAATAGTATGAATGTAAATACTTGTAAATAATTTTGTCAATTAATGAACAGAAATTTAAAATTCAAAAATATAAAACAAAGAATTTTTTCCTTATTTTTGTCATATTCAGGGAGTATCCCTTAACAACGTAGTTGTAGTAATAGAACCCATTATCCAGTCCTTCGCCCATGCCAGTTGTTCAAGTTGTGGTATTGACTTATTAGTCTCGTTTTCAACTGTTCTTCTCTTTCTAACCCTTGGCTGGCCGCTTTCCCTGTAGCCCTGCGGATTCCAGTACAAAACACTTCGACTAATTACTTTCATGCCCTTCCTTAGCGTGTGCCCAAGCCACCCATACTTCCTCCTTTTTATATCGGTATTTATACCCAGTTGGTCAGTTCGTCTCCATAATTTCGCGTTACTGACGACATTTGGCCACCAAATTTTCAGGATATTACGTAAACATCTATTTACAAAGACTTGTAACTTCTGCTTTATCACATTCGTCATCAACCAAAATTCAGCTCCATTTAGCAGCACTGGTTTCACTATAGAATTAAACACTCTCACTGTAGTCTTTATATTTAAGTTACTCGTACGCCATATATTATTTAGCCTAATGAACACGCTTCTGGCTTTATTAATTCTGGTTGTCACATCTTTCTGCACACTGTGTTCTGTCGCCAACACGCTTCCCAAGTACGTAAACTCATCTATACGCTTTATTTGTTCACTTTCCACCCTGACGCTCTTGGGACTATCCACATTTATACACAATAATTTGTTCTTCTTTCTGTTTATTTGCAGTCCTACTTTATTTGACTCCATTACTTAACACCGTACCATTGAGTTAACACGCCATTTGTTTAGCACCCTGTATATGAAAACTGTCTACATTATTTTAGGCAATTTAACTTTTTACTATTTGAAAAATTTAGGCATATTTTACACTTTGATTGAATTTATGATTATCTTGGATTTTTCCTAGATTTCAATGGTTTCCCAATCTACCCCTTATCATTTATTAACTCTAAACCGACAGTTTTATGATAATGTCAACGTAATTCAAACATAATTCTTATTTGTTGATATCCACGAATAATTTTTATTTTATGCTAACTTTTACCAGTTCATATCCGAAATACTTCAATCGCGGGATATCGGAATCTTGTCTTTGGAAAATGCATTTTACGTTCGGTGGTTGAATGTCCCCACGAACCGCCACTGGAATGTACCGCAACAGCGACAAACTAACTTAAATTTTGAACAACTGGTGCAGCAGCTAGACTAATTGCACATTCACATTTACTGCTTTGGGCTCATCGCTGGTACAGTGGTCCATTGCAACAATCGACAGAACATCACAGCTGACTTCGAGAGCTTCTTATTCCACTACTAAGGAGTGTTCATTTGAATATGTGTTCTAGTTAACTTTGGAATTGTTGAAGTCATGTCGTACATTACACCATACGGTTGGATACATACCTAATATTTAATTCAAAATTTGCTTCAAATAATACATAAATTATTGGCAATGGAAAGCTATTACTTTATTAGAACAACTAGCGTCAAGAATTTGCTCGTTGCTATTGCTGGTAAAGCATGTTACAAAAAATCTGGTGTGATACACGCTCACAATTTCCTTTTACAGTGATCTTATAATTAGGCAAAAATTTGATTTTGAATTTTTAAGCATTTGTCAAAAATTTTCAAAATTTACAAATTCTACAAAAACTGTACAAAATGAAGCGTTAGTTCAAGAGACAAATTTTCTCTAACATTTTAAGCTGAATTGAAAAACGTAATAATATACCGGGTGTTCTATTTAAAATAGAAGTTAATAAAAAAAATTTAAAAAAAAACCAAAAAAGGTATTCAAATGGAAAATCATTTAGCTCACATCAATAAACATTAAAAATGTAATAAAAATGTAAAGTTTGAAAAAAATCGATTGAGCCGTTTTTGAAAAAATTTAAAAATTATGTGAGTAAACACCTACTTCCGGTTATGTGATTTTCTTCAAAAGCTTGCTGTCGCATCTACATAGTACACAAAACTTATATATGAAGTTTCAACGCCAGACTTTTTTTCGTTTCTGAGATATTCTGTTCACAGACACACAGACAGACAGACCAATGAACAATAACATGTTTTTTGGGTTCAGGGGACTCTAAAATGTGAAGATCTGTTGAAAACTCAATTTAGAATTTTTGGGGTGAATCCAATACTTCCTTTATCATAAAAGGAAGTAAAAGCAGTTACGTGTTATGACAGTTAAAAATGTGCGTGTAAAATACGCTACGACGTGCATGACCAACGATCATAGCTAACTAGACCACAAGTTCACCCGTTATAAATAACATTGTTCGCTGCAATCACTTGCCCTCTTGATTTTTGTTTAACAATTATTAATTTGTTTGCACCTTAGGACTTTTCTGCAAATCTACACGGTGACGTGATTACGGTTTTTATGAAACTTTCTTGACTATTCAACTCATCCCCTTCAAGTTAACTATTCACCAATCATAATTTAGTATTTATGTCATTTGCCACCAATCAGCGTAAAATTGTGCAACAATTCCGCTAGCGGAGTTTTAATGACAATTTTTTTCTCTTCCTGTGACATTTATTTAACTTCCTGTAAAATTAATCAAATATGATATTAGAAATGTCAAATTTGACAAACAATTTATTTTACGTCAACAGATTTTTATTTTCAAAGAGGACGTGATAAAATTGATTAATTACTAGGAAATGTCAATTTTGTTCTTTGAATAGTCCTTCAAATGCCGCTTGCAGCCGACGAATTGCATGAATTTTTGTCAAAGTGTTTATTCGTGTTTATTGCTTCAAAATTTATATCGAAGCAATAAACACTCATACACTTTGACAAAAATTTTCGGCAATTCGTCGACCGCTCGCGGTATTGTATATGACTATTCAACTCACTTGTCATCTATCAAAAATTGACCAATAAAAATACAAGATTTGACGTTTTTGAGCCAATAAAAATGAACTACATCGACAATTTTCACTAGTGAAAATAATCGACAATTTTCACTAGTGGTATAGTGAATATTTTAAACAAATTTGATTTTTAATAGAAAAAGTCAGTATTAGTGTTCTGTTATGATAGAAATTGCGTAGTGTCGTGCCAGATTTACTGAAAACTAATTTGAAAAAGTAGTTTGGTTCATTGAATAGTCCCTCGAATGCCATTCTTAGTCAAAGTTAAGTAGAATATTTTTGCGGTGGTACCACTACTCATGTCCATTGCGCTTAGGTTCGATTAGGACGAGTGCTAGCGCACTCGTCCTAATCGAACCTAAGCGCAATGGACATTCGTGATCCCACAGCATAAATATTCGACATAACTTTGACTACTCATGGTATTATAAGTGACAATTTTAACCTTTTATTAAAAAATGGATGTCGAAACCAAATATGAAATTTTTCGTGATTCAAATTAAGCTCACTGTTCTGTCTCTGCTAAATAATCACTAACGTTTTATCTAGTGTTTAATGTGAGCTTTATTTATTAAATGTTGCTACGACAACTTTTTTAAACAATTAAGTGTAATTTCTATTGCATTTTCTACCCGAAATATTACATTGTGTATCTAGGACGAAAAGCGTAACAATCCCGGACAAGTGTGAATATTGCATATTGCATTCGCCTCGCCCAACAACACAGGAGTCTGGGAATGTTGCTTTTTGTCTAAGATACACATACTGTTTTTCCGCTGATCGATTCGATTTATCTGTTTACTCCGAATTAATCATCATCATCAATAATTACATTCGAAAAATATTCCCGGCCTAGAACGGGAATATTATTCTTGTACAGTTTTATTGTAAATTAGGTTACCTAGCAACAGCTGATGTAATGGAATGTTTGACTTTGCTCAATAAAATTTTATCAATAATGTGTCAATTCTAGTACGATTGGAGGAATAGTATATTGTGTATCTAGGACGAAAAGCGTAACGTTCCCAGACGACTGTGAATATTGTTGGGCGAAACGAATGCCGAGCCCAACAAAGCTTTATTTCTGAACATGTTGAAATCATATAAGATGTTTTCGAGTTGATATAAAAAATCGTAAGGTCAAATTGAAGCGTACTATTTGCTTATTCAAAATGTTTAAAACAAATATTTGCTAAACATTTTAAAGATACGAGCATGCGAATGAAGTGAAATTTAAATTAATCATAGTCATCTGCAAATAATAATGCATCTTACAACTGTTGAAATGAATGTAAAAATATAATTACATATTGTTAGCTCACAAAGCAAAACTAAAACTACTAAAGAAAGAATTTGAAGAAGAGAGACAGAATAAAACTGAAAAGATAAAGCCTCGCGTGATTGATTGCATTTGGTATAACAAAAACCCAGACAGTGTAGACCAAGCCATACACGAGTTTCTCAAACCCCTATCATTTCAAATGCACCTGTAACAATAAGGAAACGCAGCGAATTTATTTATCAAACCACTCTACGTAGGAGTATTCAACCTGGCAAGCTCCTTGATGTTGAACTTATTCCAGATTTTTTGAAATTCATACATGGGAATACAAGCAATCAAAAATTATTAATCTCGGAATTTTTAGATAATCTAAATAGAAAGAATGTTCCAATCGAAATGTCAAAATCCTCTTTAAGGAAACAACTAAAGCAGTTTGCTGCCTGGACACGTTATTCTGAAACGGGTCTTTTACAGAAAAAATTATGCTGGGTAGTACACAAAGATGTATGCAATGAATATGATGTGAATCTGTGTTATTTTATAATTATCTTACTTGTAGTTTAAATTTGTATTTTCATATCTTATCTAATTTTTTTTTCAGAAATAAATATTCTATTCCAAAGCAGTTGTGTATTATTATGAACAAAACCATTTTAGAAACAGTTGCTTTGCTGATCGAATATGGAACACATACTATTTTGCCACAACAACTTTCAGTGATGTTAAGTTTGAAAGACTAGTTACTCAATAAGTATATTGAACTACTTTCTTACAGCGTGTGTGATATACGGGAGTTAGTGAAATATAAATATTTTTCTATTTTGGGTCTATGATGGAGCTATTAAGGCACCCAAAACAATGCGTTTATAGCTCATTTGAGTGTTTTAATAGCCTAGTACAATTTACTTTTTCAGGAGTTTGTAGCTTTGAAATCTCATAATCGCAAATATTAAATTACTTACTTATATTTAACAATTTCTCATATATCAGGTGGGATACATGAAAAATCTACACTCTAGTTCCAACTAAATTTAATAAAAATATGCAAAAAAAGTTGACACAAACTGCAAATTAAATTTTCAATTGTCACATTGACATTAACAACCACTACAAAATTCCCTAAATTTTTTAACTGCAATTTTTTATTTGAAAATGATGTACGTAAAACGTGAAAAATAGACAAAACTTGTTCCATATGTCATTTATAGCACTCATCCTTAAGAACACTCCCCGCTGCGCGGCGCACGTGCTAAACTTGGACTCGTTCAATAAAATTTACTTTATGAAACTTGTTCTTTAATGTAATTTTATAATCTACAATATCAAAAATTTGTTTTCTCGATAGTTTCTTAACGAAACTATCTGAACTAAATACAGCGTTGAGATTAGTTTTCTGTTTAAGAAAATGATTAATTCTCATACAATCAATGTGTTAATTCAATCGCACATAATGGCTCATCAGTCATCAAGTAACAACGGATCGAGGTAAATAATTATTTCGAATTTAAAATATCTACAGCAATTCGATAATGTTAAACTAGAATTCATTCATTGGTCCGGTGCTCAGTTTATGAAACCGTGGAAATGTATCTTATCTTTAGAAGAAAAAAATCAAAATAAATTTTCCCCCAAAATTTATTTCAAAACAAACCTGCATTTTTACAGCAATGACAAGACCCATAGATCGCGGCAGTATGATCTAGGAAGTAGCTGCGAGAGGAGGTACAAGAGAAGCAAGCGGAGGTCGCCTGCTTCAAAAAAGCGCCATAGACACCGTCATGAGAAATCCTTGTCCAGAAGAAAGCACAGCCCGAGATCCTATTCCACGGACCAGGTCAGTGTCTTCTCATTCTACGCAGGTTCTCCCCCATACATTAGTACTTCCGTTGGTATGATGTTTTATTTACATTACTATCATTCCTTTATTTAATTTCAACTAATAGTTTAGTAAGTACTCGAATACTTTAATATTGAGGGGTGGAGACTTCATGTTTCTGTGCACTGCTAAATATTTGAAGATCATTAGGATTATTTTAATTCTCTTTAAGATTGCATCATCCATTAAAACAATTGTTCAAGTCTATTTAAAATGTATTTTATCCGCAAACGTCACAAAAGTGACAACTTATTTGTCTTTATTGACAAGGTAAAAGTGTCACTTTATCTGCCTAAGCACACAAAATAGCGACTTTTGCGTACTTTATCTGCCTAAGCACACAAAATGATTGCTCTCTTTCTTTCTTTCTATGTTTGTTCGCCATCTCCTCCGAAGATACTGGACCGATTAAATTGTATGATGGCTTAAAATTTTGCTAATTTTTAGAATTAGTTCGTAGGCCGGTTTTTATTTTCAAAAAAGTACGAAAAAGTTTTAATTTAAATAAACCTTTAAGCAGCGGATCGGAGCATCTGTCGCCGTGGGTTATGGTGTGACAGCTGCTGTGGCCGTGTGCTATTAGCACGGGTGATTCAGTATGTTCATATATCATTACAGTTGCGCGTTATCTGAACAACAGAGGTTGGCGCAGGGGTACAGTGCTAGCCTGAAATTTACCTGAATACGTTTGCGGATAAAATAGTATATGTTATTCGGAGTAAAAGTGACTTTATGTGGCTTAGCTGAATTATTTGCCTCACTAACGTTCGGCTAAATAAACTTCAGCTTCGCCACATAAAGTATCACTTTTACTCCTAATAACATAATCTACTATTGTTTTCAGGTGAAGTGTAAAACTAAGCCTGTGATTGTTATTAATCAAATCATTGCCTATAGTTGTCACGTCGTAACTATTAGAACTAAATTGAGCATGAAGAAAAACAAAATTCATGCGTTTTAGCAAAACATAACTAACCTTACATGTTTAAAGAGATCTAATATAAAAGCATATTTAAAACTATGTGGAGCTCGTATTATTTATATGACCTGGAGTAGATTTATTTATGTTTGACCACTTCATTTTCGATAATCCCACCATGGGGGGAATAAGGCATTTTGTGCGTAACATAGCAATTGCTTTCAAATAAGTATGTTGTAGAAAAAAATTACGGCATCTCTTTGATATCCATTTCTGTATAATTTAACATAAAAGTTGATTTTATTTGAAATCGGCATTAAAGTACCTTGAAATCGTCATTAAAATACGAGAAATCGGCAGTAAAGTAATCCATTATTTTACGACTTTTTTGGAGGTGGCAAGGCGACAGATAAACGCCATCCGACATTAACATAACCTACAAATGTTGGTTAAAATATTGTGATTTCACGATTTCTCGATTTAAAATAAAATATAATGTACTCTTCGGTACTGAAGTTCCTTTTTATCCCTCATGTGGTTTATTTGCCTTCGCCCTACGGGCCTCGGCAACTAAATCCACATTCGTGATAAAAAGCTAAACTTCAGTGCCTTGGTATACAATCTACTATTTTCGCATTTTGTATAATAAGGTGCTATTTTACTAAATTCAAAATCGTTTAATAAAGTGGCACTTTGGTGCATAGAAATGTCACTTTACTATATATGGTAATGTCACTGTTGTCAAATTTGAGGTTAGCAGGTTAGGTTTTGTGTTTGTCTGTGTCAAAACTGACGGAAAACCTAACCTGATGACCTCGAATTTAACTCAGACTTACAGTGCCACCAACATATTATTCATACGATCGAATTTCCACAGCCGCCCCTTATGGACATTTTTAATGAACATGTGGTATAAAAACTTGTATATAAATGTTTGTTTATAAATATGAATACAAAATGCGAAAAAATAGTATACACACGTTGGAAGAAAAGCAGTTTTACTTTTCTAAACTTGTGTAATGTACTACTATAGTTATTAAGGTACCAAGGGGCATTATGAGTAAAATAAGAGCCCAAGATTGTTAGTGTACTAACCGAGGGCCTTTGGCCCGAGGTGTGTACAACAATCGCGGGCTCTTAGCTCATAATGCCCGTGGTGCCTTCAAGGTTTTATGTCCTACCAATTTTCTTACCTAATTCATATTCATATTCAATTCATATAATTACTATGATATAGTATTTAAGATTGATCTAGTTAGCTGATCTAAGTTACATTTGTGACATTAGATGAGCTGTCATTAATTTTCATTGTGACAGTGGTGCATAATTTTTGAAATAAAGGTTGTATCCATGGAAACAAATACTGTTAATTTTTCATAATAACCCTAGTGTTCTTATGAAGAAAATAATTGCCCTGGAGCGTTATTTTGTATCTAAGATACCTTAAAATAGAGTCATTAATTTTAATTAATGTACTGGTAGGACATAAACAATTATAAATTAGTGTATTTTTTCTCATTTCTAAAATACGTATTAAGCGTTTTGTACTTATAATGATTGTTGTTGCCAGATATCCAAATGTTAATAGGAATGAAAGTATGCAAGCAGCACGTCTATATTTATGTAGTTATTATCGCTTTTAAACTAAAAATATGCTGGTTGTAAGTGCAAAACATTTATTTATTTACTAGCAACATGATATTGTACATTTTCGTCATAGAAACAAAATATGAAAAGCTACTCATAACTCCCAAGGGACTTGTCAAATTATTTCTCCCTCAAACTCATAGTAACCATGCAACTACAAATAAAGTTTTAGCAACTATACAATGAGGCAATCCTTGATGTTACTTACATATTCTAATTATAAATGTCATTATGACATTTTGAAATTTCATACTATTGTTACTAATATGCTAGTAAATAAAATATTGTATGCACCACGGTAGATATTCATATTCTTTACCTTCGGTTGATTTACAGATGTTAACCTCAGGAAAAAACATATTCATTTCTCCCTTAATGCATAAATATCTATTTGTAATTCCCTTCATTTGCATTATTGCAGTGCTTTAAATGTTTGAGTGCCGATGTATCGCATGTCAGTGACTCCCATTGATTTACATTTTAAAATTGTTTCAATTTACGCTGTTTGCGATTACGTACGCCTGAGGGCTATGTGATAAATTAAAAGTACAATCCCAAGACGCAGTGCGCATTGAGGTAAAATAGCATTTGAAATATTCTCAAAACCAAGAGCAATTATGGTCAACAATTACAACTTAGAACTGAGTTAGTAAAGTTATCGAATGACAATTATAAGAATGTAATTTTCAAAATCACAGGGAAACTATGTACATTGCCGCTTTGGAATTAAATTTTTGGTTCATTTGTTTACAGTTGAAATTCCATTTAGCTCTCATATCTAAAATTAGAAAAAGTAAATAAAATTTCACAGCTTTTAGTAAACACGCGGAGCAGTTTTTGTTGTATTTAATTAGTAAGTCATTGGCACTTCCACTTGCACATAGAAACTGCCGAATGAATTCGATACTTGCAAAATTTGTCATAGGTACATGGACCGTGTTTTGTGGACGGTACGGCTATGGGAAAGAACGAGCAGTTGAACTCAGTTGCCACTGGAATAGAAGAACGTGCGATAACATTTCTTGAAATTTGCATCCCTGAAATTTTTTCGTCATATAAAGGAACTGCGACGTACGCAATGGCATGACAGGGTGCCCTATGTTAATGGCTTTTTGCGATCTATTTTAGTCCACTGCATTTAGTCAAAAATAGGCCGAAACTACGGAATAATTCATATAGAAGCAAATAAGGTCTTTTCAGGTGTATTTCGGTGACCTGAATAGAAGTAGCAAAAGTCCCGAGGATGGGGTTGTACCTACGATATTCTTTATTCGTAGGGTTGTACGCATAAAATTTGGCAACGCTGTAACGGGCTGAAATTGGGCTCAAAAATCATTTTTCGCGAATATCTCGGTATCTATCGGCTGTTCGATAAAAATACATCAGAGCAGAAATAAAGGTAAGAAAATTGTCTAAAAAAAAGGTAGACGGTGATTTTTTCGTATACGCGATCATTTTTGTCAAAAATCGAGTCATACTCGAAGAAAATATTTAATTTGTAGCCGTTTTTATCACACGGACGCATAAAATGTTTGAAAATAGCTATTTATATGTCTAGAGAGCAAAGGTATTTATTTCCTCTCGCGTGTAAATTTAATTTAATTAAATTAATTTAATTAAACACACAAGGGAGGAAATAAACCTTTGCTTCAGTGACATATATATATATATATATATATGATTTTTCTTCGAATGCATGTTCTGTTGCGCGAAATTTCAAAAATTTTGCTTTAGGAAATCATTATAGTGACTCTAGATTTCTGTAGTAACATTTTGTCTAATTTCCAAATCAGCTTAACGTTGTAAAGCTTTGGTGTGATATCCATGGTGACATAAACACAAATGCGGAAGCAAAAAATATTGGCTCCCGCCGGATATAATAAAAATTGGCTCCCGCTGGTTGGAAATTGACAGTTTTGTTTCCTAAAACTAGGGAACAAAAGCCGACTTTCTATACAGTGAGTAAAAAAACCATTATTCTATTACAAGTAAAGGGTATTTTTTTAGAGTGATAGAACTTTAAATTGAAATAAAACACAGAAAAATGTTTTTAATATCCATGAAATTGGCTTTATTTGAAAGATAATTTTATGGCATTTATGTTTGAATATGATTTCGGGCATGTGACCGTCTCGGCTGGTGTGTACATGACGTAATCTGGAGGTCCAATTTTCACACACTCTTCGCAGTAAATCAGACTGTATTTCGGCAATAACGCGTTGAATGTTGGCTTCCAAGTGCTCAATTGTTTCCGGTTTATCGACGTAGACATGCGACTTTACATATCCTTAATGAAAATAATCTAACGGCATCAAATTGCACGAAAGAGGTGGCCAATTAACAGATCCACAAAATGGATCCACGAAATGGATCTGTTAACTGGCCACTTCTTTCGTGCGATTTGACGCCGTTAGATAATTTTCTTTGAGGATATGTAAAGTCGCATGTCTAAGTCGATAAACTGGAAACAATTGAGCACTTGGAAGCCAACATTCGACGCGTTATTGCCGAAATACAGCCTGATTTACTGCGAAGAGTGTGTGAAAATAGACCTCCAGATTACGTCATATACACGCCAGCCGCGACGGTCACGTGCCCGAAATCATATTCAAACATAAATGCCATAAAATTATCTTTTAAACAAAGCCAATTTCATGGATATTAATAGTAATTTATTATACAAGACGATAAAGTTAAATTTTATCTACGAGTGAATCGTTTAACGTCGAGACGAAGTCGAGCTTTCAGCCCGTTACAGCGTTGCCAAATTTTATGCGTACAACTCCATCCTCGGGACTTTTGCTACTTCTATTCAGGACATCCAAACACACCTGAAAAGACCTTATTTGCTTCTATATGAATTATTCCGTAGTTCGGCCTAAATGCAGTGGACTATTTCGGTTTAGTTAAATCTATTTCTGAAAGACCAGAGGCCGTCGCATATGGTGAGATAAGTGCGCTTGTGTCTGTTGGACGAACAGCTAGATTTCGATGGCCGCCTATAATTTCACATAGGTTGCCTAGTGCCGAGTGAAGGTGATCGAGATAGCCACCTGGCCAGACGCCCAGCAGCAAGCTGCTGCTCGAATTTTCGCTCAAGCATTGCCTATTCTCACAGCACACCCCACGCCGCCCATGACGGTGATGCGTTCTTCTTGGTGGCCGGAGACGAACCCTCCTGCGGCTGGATGCTCTGTATGGGAGATATTGACGAACCCGAATCCGAAGCGATTTTAGTGGAACCCGAAACACCCACCGCAGAGGTTCGCCCCATGCTGCAATAGTAACGCAATGCGGACTGCTTGTGGTTGATTGATTCCTTTGCATGTATGACGCATGTCTCACGTTTTATGTATCTCTCTACTAACTACTCGGGGGCCGCAATTATTTGTAATCTTGTAAATGTTCTTTTACAGTTGTCTAAATGAAGAAATTTTTTAGAACATGTAAATTGCTAGAAGAAAAATCTCCTCATTTAGACAACTGTAAAAGAAAATCTACAGGATTTGTATAACTGTAATTCATTAACAGAGGTAGATTAGAGTTTTTAGAAGTCATTTAAATAGATTAATTATCATTGAAAAATATTTCTCCTAAAAGGTACCTTGAATCAAAAACGTAAAAATTATGCGAACATGTTACTTTTCGGTAAATAATAAAAAATCTAAAGGAGGAATTAACATTTTATATTATTATTTCCAATCATAAATCTGGAGTCTTCACATAAAAAAATTAATTTTAAGGTTAAGTTTTGGTATGTGAAATTTTGAAAAATATTTAAAAAATTGAAAAATTTATTTTTAGTTAAAGTTAAAGAAAATTAGGTATTGGCCTTGAGATTGTTCAGTTAGATAAAACTAACACACTCTAAAAAAATCTCATTGAACTCTTACATAATTTTCGAAAAATATCACTTTCTGAATTTTGACTATTTCAAAAAACGCCATTTCTAAATAAGTAAAAATCACTCGGTATACAGGGTGTATTTGAATTTCTTGGCCAAATTTTACCAACGTGATGTATGGAACAAAACTGTAAGAAAAGTTCCTACAAACATGTGTACAAAAATGCTTCCTTAAAAAGTTACATGCAATTTTCTAAATTACGAATAACTAATTTTTATTAAAACAGCATGAACAAATTTCATATCGTACAGATTTGTTATTAACACGGTTTATTAAATGTGCTATGGTTAGACGTTAGAGTAAGTGCTCGAAATGTCCTCCTTCAGCAGCAATACAAGATTCACATCGTCGAACTATTCATTGTCGAACTCGCTCAAGAATTCCAGAGCTATTCTGGACTACACGAAAACTATGTTGTATTCAGTTGCAGAGGTTTTCTAATGTAAGAATCGGCGTAGAATAAACAGGATGTTTTAGGTGGCCCCATAAAAAAATTAACGGATTGCCATTTAGAAAGCACGGTGGCTATGCAACTGTCCCACCTCTGCCAATCCAACGATTTGGAAAATTATTATTTAAGTACTCCCTAGTAACAAGGCTGAAATGTGGTGGAGCACCGTCATGCATGGACCATAAGTGTTGACGTGCTTCCAACAGAAAGTCCTCAAGTAAGACAGATAGATTATTTGCCAAAAAATTCCTGTAATTTGTCCCATTTAATCTGTCTGATAAAAACATTGGTCCTATTAAATAATCGCCAACAATGCCAGCTCAAATGTTGCATGAAAAAGTTTGTTGGTGTCAATTGTCTAATTGCTTGAGGATTTTCTTTAGCTCGTTGACGATCATTATAGAAATTAATAATTGCATCCCTAGAAAAGTGTGCTTCGTCCGTGAAAAGCACAACAGATTAAAATTCGGATTGCTACACTGCTGCAGAAACCAGTTACAAACTCCGACGTTCGGGTGTTTCTTTACACCTCACAATCTTCAGTATTCCGTTTAAAAGATCCTCTCTCACGAAGACGCTGGTGGATTGCAGCAAAAATTCCTTTAGCTGGAAATCTTCGATTCGGAAATATTTCGGCATACAGCCATAGAGCCTAATTACGGTTGCCGTTTGGTCACCCATACATGAAATGTATGTCTGCCATTTCTTCGTTAGTAAAATTCATAACTAACTTTGAAAATGTGAAGCACTGTTTATGTCTGTTACTTAATTGCTAAGAAACAAAAATATTATATTTTGCTTTTATCAGTTTTGAAAATAGCTCGTAACTTTTTAAGGAAGCATTTTTGGACACATGTTTATAAGTAACTTTTTTTACAGCTTTGTTCCATAAATAAAGTTAGTAAAGTTTGGCCAAGCAATTCAGATACACCCTGTATGTGGTAGGGGCTAAATAGGTTTTTAGACGAGCACAAATTATTGGCGTAAAAATTTTTTGTTAAAAAATAAAAATAGTTTCCATATGATGCCGACTTTTTGGCGGTCACTGTATATTTTTTAATGCAATTAATGTCAGCACAGTGCAAGATGTTATTCATAGCAATATTCGTTACAAAAGGTTTAAAGGTTAGAGATGTGTCTCTTTTTTAATTAAGTTTGTGTCAATATAATTACACATTTTTAGAGCATTTCTACTGTACATTAAGAATACAAACAACTTACAGCTAAGCTCTTTATACTTGTAATTTATTACCGTACCAAATTGTTAACAAATACTAGGTGTAGAAGGAATGATTATAAGAATACAATTAAGTGTATCACTATACTATAAAATTCTGTGTAACCAAATATCTGTTGAAAAGAAAATTTCATTAAAAGAATATAAAAATTATTAACATCATTAGGCCAATGTATAGCAAATAACGGAGATGCTTGAATTTTATAAACCGAGGCGATGGCCAAGGTTTATAATCAACCAAGTCTGTTATTTGCATCGGCTGTGTTGTTCAAGATTTTTCGTTATAAAAATGTATTCATTTGAAGCACAATTTATTAAATATAATTTAAAAATCACGTGATATAATCTTTAATGGCCAGCGGCTGTTATGAATGACATCATTTTTAAAAAATCACGTACTTCTTAACAGACGGTGGCTATTATCATTTTTAATAGCCAAAGGCTGTGTAAAAGATGTGTCCCAAAATTAATTGGAACTTAGCACCTTTTATGTTTGTTGTAAAACCAGTTTAGTTTTATTCGACAGGAGTTGGAGTTTATTTTGTTGTTAAGAGATAGGGGGAAGTAGCTAGGCCTGACTACCTCGTTATAAACAATTTTAGCCTGTGTTTAACCCCATCAATGAATACACATTCGTGCTTGAACGTATATTAAATTCTAATACATATCACAGAGCTATTTATACAGTAAATGTATGCCATATTTTCGCCCTACTATTAATAATTACAATCATATGTGCGTAATATTAAACGCTAAGTTTGTTATCTTGACCCACTAGTTACAGAATTGCTGCGTTGTGCCTTTGATATACGATATAATACACAATTAAAACCTGCAACGTCTGTTTTGAAACATAAGGAACTGGCACTTGTTGCGTGTGTCGTTTACATTTAGTTGTTATCGCAACACGGAAACTTGACACATATCTTATCTGGCGCAAGTTATGCAGTTTTGTAGGCTAATTGCGTGACCTTCTGCATTTCCTTTATTTCACATTATTCACTAAAATCCATGTTCAAAAATAGTTTGAGCATTCTGGCCGGGTCACTTGCTGACAGCCGGGGTTGGTGTGGTTTAGACGTCTGTTGCAGGGGCTGCTTCATGGACGTTTCCCTTGGCGTGAGGTGTTGCGTATAAGGGTTCCAAACTGAAGTCGTCTTGGCCGGTGCTGGGTTTTTGCTTCTGTTGTCCCTTGATCCGGCAGTTGTGTTTCCATCTCAGACGTTCGGTACACGGCATGCTTCGTGACTGGCGGGCGTCGCCTCCGACGTTGAGTGCAGCGGTTTGAGCTCGAATTCGGCCTTGCGGGTGTCGGGTTTCTGCTGGCGTTGCTTGACCTTGCATGCGGTTCTCCATAAAATTGCTTATTTCGCACCATAATCAAATGCCGAGGAGTGTAGTTATGTTGCTGACGGACCCTGTTGTAATTAATAGGTGTCCCCAGCTTGTATTGGGTAGGTCGTGGACATCTTGTTGCCATCGAAATGGTATCACGCCCCTGTGGTGTGATGCTTTTCAGATTGATTGCTCGGCTAACCTCGGGATACTTGTCCTTGTACTTCCTCCATTGTGGGCGGATGTCAGCCTGCTTCCGTTGTAGTCTTGACCCTGTATGCATCGTCTGGTTCGGACTTCTCCCAGTGGATGCTTTGGATGCGGGACTGTTGACTACCCTTGGTTTGGTCGTTTTGCTGTCTTCCTTTATGACAGCTGGGTGAGGAATGTAACGTCCTCTCCTAGGACCACTACTTTGGCCCTTCTTCTTCATGTGTCCTGGTAAAGGATACTTCTTCATGAAGTTCTTGTCAGGGTTGAATTCTTTCCCCAACTGCAGATTCCTGGCGACTGCCCTCCGTGGTTCTGCTACTCGACTTGGATTCTTTGTGAACGGTATGTTTACCACACATGTCCCATCTTGCGTCCTCCGATGAGTTGCTTCCAATTGTCCAATTGTCCAATTGTCCACTTCACGTCTCTCCTGTGAGATAGATTTCTCCATCAGGAGCTCTTCCGCCTCCCAAAAATTGTTGAGGTGGTGCTCCTCTTTGACGTTAGACATCATGCTGACCACTCTCCTATTGGGTTGTTCTGCTGCTTCTCCTGCCCCAGATACGATCCATCCAAATTCCGTCTTTTGTGCCATCATCCCTTGCTCCGTCTTCTTAACTCCTTCTAGGAGTATATCCTTGTATAGGTCTGCTCCTATCAGGATATCTACTGGACCTGGCATGTCGTAGGTAGAATCGGGTAGCAGGCAATGTTCCCATGCGTCCTTTTTCTTCTCAATTATTTTATTTCTTGGCAATGTTCCTGTTAAATTTGCCAATATAAGCAATTTCCCAAAAATTCGGAAATTACTGGAAAATCGTGGTTTCATTTCCACTTCAATTTCTCCTCTGGATTTTCCAGCTTTGCTTTTTCCTAGCCCTGATATGTCAGCTTAGATTCTTACTCTCGGTAATGCCAACAATTGAGCTGCTTCTTCGGTTATGATACCTGTGACCCTGGATCGACCAATGCTCTCAACAGTTCATAATAACCTCCAGCTGTTTTTATTTTCAAAAATGCCGTTGCTAGCAGGACTTCCTTCTGTTTGGGAAGCTTGACCTTTCTGCTAACTAGGCTGCTTACTTCCTCCACGCTTTGTCCGGTGGTGGTGGCAGCCATTTGGGATTTCCTATTTGGCTCCTGTCGTGGTTTTCTTACCGGAGTTTTACTGACGCTTGTTTGGTAACTTCTTACCGGCCACGGTTTTCTTGATGACTCCGATTTTATTGGCTTTGCGACTTCCAGCTTCCTTTTGGACTCTTGAATTGCCTCAAGTGATTGGAACGTTTTTTCCAAAAACTCCAACATATCTGCTAGATCCTGGATTTCTCGAGGATTAGTCCGCGACTGTTCATATAACTTTTTTGTTTTCTTGTCCAGCTTCTTGACCAGCAGATGTGCTATTATTGGTCCCCACGTATCTATATTTACGCCCATGTTGGACATGGCACGTAAACTTTCCATTGTTGTATCATGCAGCTGTTTCAGACTAGCTGCTGATTCGTAGTTTAAATTGGGCAGCTCTAATATGTTGTCTAAACATTTGGAAAACAAAATTCTTTTGTTATTATACCTGCTTTGTAGTAGGTCCCATGCGGTTTCATAGTTAGCGTCCGATGCGTCGAGATGTTTTATTAATTTGCTTGCCTCGCCTCTGAGGTAAGTTTTGAGGCACTGCATCTTCTCTGCATTGCCTAATGTGGCATTGTTGTGGATGAGTCGCCCAAAAATGTCGTGGAACGTGGTCCAATTTTCATAATTTCCTTCGAACATCGGCATCGTGATTTTGGGCAATGGGATGGCCAGTTCTTCTCGTGCTCGTGGTTGTTCACTTCTCGGGATGCTACTTATTTTGTTAAATATTTGAGCTATTACCTGGTTATAACGCTCTCGCATCTGATTGTAAACACCATCCGTGAAGTAATCCTCCGCAAATTCTTGCTCACATCCGAGGATTTCCTTATGCATTCTCGTAATATTCTCCCACTGGTCGGAAATCTTGTTGGTTTTATACTCATAGAACATTTTTGTCTGGACTTGTTCCAATGCTAATATTGCATCGTCAAGTACCTCGCTAAATAACTGCATTTCAATTTCTTGCTTCTTGAGTCTGCCTACTTGTTCGATGGGGTTTTCCTTTTTCTCGGTTTCTAAGCCGTTACTCTCCTCACTAGCTGGATTTAGCTTCTCCTGCCATTCGTGTATGTAATCTGTAGTTATTTGAAATCTTTCTTTCACCTGGCTGTAGAAATCCTTTTTTATGTATTCATGATCCGCTGGAAGTCGCTTCCGTAGTTCCATGTCACCGCTCTCGAATGCCTTCCACAATTCTTCTAATTCATCCTCTTTCTTGGCTAGGTACATCTGATTCTTTCTGCTTCCGGAATCCTTCTTCATATTTGTGAACAGTTGGCACATCTTGTCCGCCAGCTGTTTCTGCTCTTTTATAATTGACTCCATGTCAATGCGGTCTTTTTAATGGCTTTGGTACTAAAACTGGCTTAATAAGTAGTATCTTACCACTTTACGTATTTTCCAAGTTCTTAGCGGATCGATTGCCGCTGAAGATTCTTCTCGCTGCACGGCGGAAGCCCTTGGAAGTTACTAGCAGGACTTATGCTGCTATCACTAATTCTCGCCTTTTCCTTTGGCAGAATTCCTTTGATTGAGTCGTAGGACGTTTTCTCCTTAGCAACGGCTCAATTTGAACTTCTCCCTAATCTTTACACAGAAGAGTACATCTCAATCTTGTTGCGAGTTCTCCAAATTTTCCTACGGATATGGCAGATCCGGTCCAGTTGCTTACTTGCCCAGAGCTTCGAATCTGTTCCGCGTACCCAAGACTCTTGATTGTTGCACTAACTTCTTTCAGCCTCCAATTGGTTGGATTGAGGATTTTTACCCAAAAAATCCAGTTTCCTCTTGCCCGGGGAGTAGTTGGCTTGTAGGACCAATGTCTTCTCCAAATTCCGGCTTCTTCGTGATCGGGGAATTGTTGGCTCGAAGGACCAATGTAAAAGATGTGTCCCAAAATTAATTGGAACTTAACACCTTTTATGTTTGTTGTAAAACCAGTTTAGTTTTATTCGACAGAAGTTGGAGTTTATTTTGTTGTTAAGAGATAGGGGAAAGTAGCTAGGCCTGACTACCTCGTTATAAACAATTTTAGTCTGTGTTTAACCCCATCAATGAATACACATTCGTGGTTGAACGTATATTAAATTCTAATACATATCACAGAGCTATTTATACAGTAAATGTATGCCATATTTACGCCCTACTATTAATAATTACAATCATATGTGCGTAATATTAAACGCTAAGTTTGTTATCTTGACCCACTAGTTACAGAATTGCTGCGTTGTGCCTTTGATATACGATATAATACACAATTAAAACCTGCAACGTCTGTTTTGAAACATAAGGAACTGGCACTTGTTGCGTGTGTCGTTTACATTTAGTTGTTATCGCAACACGGAAACTTGACACATATCTTATCTGGCGCAAGTTATGCAGTTTGGTAGGCTAATTGCGTGACCTTCTGAATTTCCTTTATTTCACATTATTCACTAAAATCCATGTTCAAAAATAGTTTTTTTTTTAATTGGTTTAGGTGTACCAACTACAAGGTTATATGACACCTTAAAAATACAGTTAGTATTTACACATTTATACAAAAAATATAAAACCATCGCAAACGCTATCTAGGTGACAAAATGCAAGGCTTGATTATAGTATACACCGGGTGTCCATTCTCAAACTCGAACATAGGAATTTAACTTTGCATTGAATGTTTTTGCTCCTGATCAGTGATCACTAATTCAACTTACAGAAAAAGTAATGTATCAATAGAAAGGCAAAATATTGCACTCAATAAAATTCCATCATATATAACAAACAGTCTTGATGTCATGATTAGAAGAACAGTCAAGAACATAATTGGACTTCCTTCTCATACAAATGATGACATGTTCTACGCGCCTCGTAAGTTACGCGGCTTAGCAGTCATGAGAAGCTCCTGGGAAGTCCATCTACAACACTTCTCTATTGCATCAAAACTTAATCAGGTAGAAGATGGGCTACTTCACGAGATTTGTAACTTCGTGGAAGAAATGAATAAATGCAGCAAACAGTCGCTTAAAATTGAAGGCACATCATCGAAAGAACTGCGTTTGATACTTCGAAA
Organism: Agriotes lineatus; assembly: GCA_940337035.1. Classification (NCBI taxonomy): domain Eukaryota; kingdom Metazoa; phylum Arthropoda; class Insecta; order Coleoptera; family Elateridae; genus Agriotes; species Agriotes lineatus. The sequence goes on along the minus strand of OW679196.1, from coordinate 31,894,787 downwards.
ACAAGCTTTTGATAACTGGTGTTCCAAATTGTTCCAAGGGATTGGTGTCATTCATTTTCAGACACATACCAAATCTAATAGATTTTTATTCAATAAACTACCACTTTCGTCCTCGGAATGGGTATCTGCTATAAAGCTGAACATAAATTATGCCAATCTAAATGGTGTACCTGGTTCGAAGTATAACTCCATCCTCTGTCGCAAATGCAACAGAGAGAAAGAAACGCCTGCGCATGTCACTGGTAGTTGTCCTCGAATAATGTACAGATCGTTAGCAGACATCACAAGATTAAGCATAAAATTACTGAACTTCTTCGTAAGAAAAACTATAATTGTTTTGAAGAAGTACATGCAGTCGACAACAATGGTCAGCATCGTTTCAGTGATATCATAGCCTTTGACAATCACAAATTAAAGGCTTACATTATTGATCCAACTATAAGATTCGAAACAAACGACAAAGATCAAGATTTAAAAATTCATCAAGAAAAATGTCAAATTTATGAAAAATGCATACCATTTTATAAAGAAAAATACGCAGAAACATTTGGTGATCGTGAATGGTCAGTGATTGGTCTATGGTTTGGTGCTCGTGGTATGATAGGTGCGAATACAATAAAATTTTTCGATGATTTTAAATTAGATTCAAATATTTTAGTGGAATTAGCTGAACAAGTTTTAATTGACACTATTAATATACTTAAGTCTCATATATATTGTTAATAACATTACTACCTCTATTTCTAAATTCATGTCATTTGACTGATTAGTACGCTGTGTATTTATGCAACCTGTGTTGGGCAGGCAGCTCACTTTAGTAATAAAGTTTTTCTTCTTCTTCTAATAATAATATTTACTGATGTAAACTGTAAACTGAAATAATAGCAAAATACTTAAAACTCTAATGCACAATGTTGATTGCCTATGTTCGACTTTGAGATTGGACACCCAGTATATGAACAAATATGAACAAAAGGTATAACATTTCTTCCCATTTAGAAGCTGTTATAACTCTCATCTTCTAGAGCACTCATATTTCTGCTTTACCAACGGAAATCCTTCTGTACATATTGCGATGGGTTGTATCAAGTGATTTGGACATGCGGTCATTGGAGATGTGTTCTCGCACTTGTCGTGCTTTCTATCTATGCTGCCGTGATTCTGAAATATGGCGGTTGGCATGTGCAAGGTAGTTTAGTTAATGATCTGCTCTAACTATTTAAGCATTTGCTTTTTATAGGGCATGGGGATTAAACTTGGGAAGAGTACCCAATGGCTTTAATTTGTATAGGCAGATGTTCATTGAGCGGCCTCGTCTTCAATTTAATGGGTGCTATATTAGTAAAGACGTTGATGATAATATATATTGGTATTTAAGGTATATTACTTCCAGCATATTTATTGAAATTAAGAGTAAATTTAGAAAAAAATATGTTTCTTAAAGATTGTTAAAAAATTAGAACTGTTTAGCTCAGTTTAAATAATTGTTTTTAACGCAATTGATAAAATTGTTATAATTTTTTGTTACAGGTTTTTTCCTGAAGGGTTGGTTCTAACGTTAACAGCTACAGATGAACAATGTGTGGAGCACCTAAAGTATCGAACGTCGAAAAGTCCCGCCATGTCATCAGGCCGTTATATACTTAAGGATGATAAGGTCACTTTGGTAGTGCCTCTAAAATACCCAAATTGGACTATTCGTAGAGTAAGTTCTTTCTCTATATATAAAAGAAATTTTACCTGAAGTTAAATTAAGCTTGATGTTACAATGAATTTGCTGTAATGCAGGATCAAAACTATGTATCTTTGTTTGGTAAAGTAACCGCTTAATTTCTGATGTCACTTCAAAAATTGATGCAAAAGATATTTTGCATACGTACCTGTATTTTGGTGACCTGACAGACCTGTGGAGTATAACTGAGTGTAAAAAGTATTTGAACTCGAGTAGGTAAATTAGTGAAAAGTGTATAAGTGAATTAAACAAACCATAGTGAGGAAGTGTAATTGATAAGAATCAAAATCAGAATAGAAACCGCATCGATAGTGTGGGATAAATAACGGATCACTTCAGGCGTAAAAGAGACATTAAAAGCCCAGAGCAAACCGACATTGATGTAGATAGTGAAAACTCGTCTCATATAAGTAAAAAGACATCAAACATCGACAAAAGATACAAAAACGAAAGAAATTCAAGATTTTGAAAAGTTAAAAGGAGAAAATGGAAAAACAGCAACTACGGAACAGAATTGAAATGCTTGAAGACATAGTACAGTAAAAGAAAAGAAATAATATAGTAATAGAGGAAATTAACATTAGCAAGCAAGGAATTAAGGAGAAATTAGAAGAGTTCCTAGCACAGCAAATAGGTGTACAAGTTTGATTACTTTAGTCGCGGGTTACCACTTTTGTGGTTCGCGCTGGAACCATTATGTTGTTTATTACTGCGGAATTAAGTTCAGTAAAATACAACCGTTTGTGGAACACAATTACATTCCTTTTATTTCTTTAGAACACACGAACAAAATACAACATATACAAATTCGATAATATTAATTTAAAATACAAGTACGAATTTGAGTAGCCTGGTACCGAATTAATTATCAATAAAAGACTTTTGGATCTGACCTCAGTCCTCGACTCAGCAAAATGCGTACAAGTCGAAATATGCTGAAAACGTGATATTAAGTCACAGTAAAAGTACAAGTGATAAGTGATGAGTGAGTGATCTCGAAAACTAAGCTACTGCCTTTATATACGGTGCTCCTGAATGGAAGGGACATTTCCCATTATATTGAGTACAATTGGATTGCCCAGCTCTATTGTAGCCCAAGAGGTTAAAATCGTCTGTCGAAAAGAACTTTATCTACGACCACTACTAAAAGTAGGCCTTTTAGCGCTAGCTTGTTTCACTAAAAGTGACGTTTTAAAGTTTACCGTGGTTAAAGAAATCAGCTGGTTACTTTTAGCTCTAGTGCTAAAAGTGAAGTGAGGTTATAAAACTACAATTTCGAGCTGGAAGTGAAGTTGTAAAGTTATTCTAGTTGCTTCTTGCGTTACAGGTAAAGTGTTTTTGAAATAATTAAAGCGTTATGTAATGAATACACTCAGATGTGGAGTATTAATAATTACATTTCGTAACTGACCTTGACAGCACTGGCTTCGCAAACATTCGCCCGCGCATGGCCTACTATTTATTATGACATAAATTAGAAGTGTCGTAGATGCAAACATTTGTTAAATCGATATTTATGGATTAATAACGGTAAAATTAAGGTCGTAGATAAAATATTGTATGCAATTCGTGCTAAAAGTCGTTTATGCACGAAACATGAAAATTATGAAACGAAGCCGAAGGCTGAGTTTCATAACATGTCTCGTGCATAAACGACTTTTAGCACTTGTTGCATAAATAGCTATTCCCTCTTCGAGAGTTTATGACTGTATTGTCGACCGGACTTCACTCTCGTTTTTTGACTGGTTTATTGTTATTTGAGAGAAAGCGTTTGTTGGCCGATATTCCTGCATTTACGACATAACGCTGTCCTGGGAATTGCGTTGTAAATGTTTAGAGAGTTCGTTTTGATCTTTCAACTTGACGACACCAATCACATTTGACATTACAGATCTATTAACTCTTTCACCAGACCTGTCACATAGCGAATTTCAGTTTTTAGGTGAATTAGAAATGCATTTAGTGTCACATTTTAGTTTATGGCTTTCTCATTCACGACTGGCGACAGGCCATTTATCACCGCTACGCTACACAACTAACAATTACAGAGATATATAAACTAAGACAGATAAAAATAAAGCTTTTCATAATGATAGGTTATACAGATGGGCATTGTATTTACAACAATATGAATTTGATATTAAACATAGGCCAGAAAAGTTCAATGTAGTTGCAGATTTCTTAAGTAGAAAGAATGTACCTAATTATGAGAAACCAAAACAAATCTTAATTGGAATTGAGAAAATTTATAAGGAAGGAAGGTTATCAAAACAAGAGATTCTAATTAAACAAACAGTAGAAGAAATTCAAGAATTAAAAACTTTAGTATTACAAAGTCAAGATAATAATTATAAAGGGTATCAAATTAAAGAAAATTTATTGGTAAAGGTCATAGAAAATAAAGAATTGATAGTTTTTAATAAAGAAGCTATGTTAGAAGTTGTTGAGGAAATTCATACAATATTTGGACATTGTGGGACAAGGAAAACTTGGTTAATGTTTAGGGAATGTTTTTATACGAAAAATGATATCAGATTAATTAAACAATTGATTCAAACTTGTCAAATTTGTCAATTTGCAAAAGCAAAGAATTTTAAAAATCAGAATATTGTTAAAAGTATTAGGGTAAACGAACCAATGGAACTGGTAGCTATTGATTACTTATCAAATCTAGTTACAGGACAATATGGATACAAGCATATTTTGATTATGGTAGATGCATTTTCTAAATTTATAAAACTATACCCAGCGAAATACTGTAATACTAAACATGTGATTAAGTCAATTGGAAATTTTGAAGAACAAGTAGGTAAACCAAGAAAGATTTTGGCAGATGCAACATATTTTATAAATGCAAGATTATTGAATAATTTAGATGAAAAGGGAATAAAGGTTTGTTTTTGCAGTATAAGACATCCACAAAGTAATATTGCAGAAATGTACATTAAAGAGGTAATTAAATATTCAAGGATACTTACATATGAACATCATAATAAATGGGTACAATATTTGCCAGATGTGGAAAGTTTTATAAATAATGTTCCAAATACAACGACAGAGATTAGTCCAATTACTTTATGCAAACAAATAATTCCAGCTAGACCATGGAGAAGAGAACAAAGTAACGTTGAAGTAATGCAGTTGTTAGAAAGAGTTAGAAGAAGATTGAAAATAATTAACGACAGATACGAAAGGAAGCAAAATAAGAAGATATTAAAACGGGTACAACTTAAAATAGGGGATTTAGTAATTGTAAAGAAACTCAGAGTAGCAAACAGGAAAGAAAAGAAATGTGCAAAACTGTTATGTGCATATGAAGGACCATATAAAATACATCAAATATTTAATAATAATAACACTTATAAACTAATAAATGAAAGAAATGGGAGAAGAAGAGGAAGATTTCATATATCAATGATTTATCTATACAAAATGTAAAATAATGAGATGAAAAAGGTTGTTGTTTGTTGGAAAGATTTAATACGTTGTTTCCATAGTGATTTTAAATAGATAGATGTAAATAGATATTAATTGTTATTAAATTAGATACTAGGATTAGCATGGGGTATAAACAAGTTATTAATTAAAAGAAATTTGAAATAAAACTAGTTTATTTAAATCTTTTTCTTAATTGGGGAATTTATGTTATGATACATGACGTAGTATAAAAATCATAAGAAAGAAATATTCAAAACTAATAAATTTGGAAGGTTACAATAATTAGATCTTGATGGGTGTAAAATTTCGAATATGAATAATGAAAGTAATTGATACAATGAAAGGAGCCATTTGATAGTGCGATATTAATTGAAATAAATAAACTTAATGGTTGTATTTAAATGTTAATAAAGAACAAACCAAGGTAACATTAGACAAATGTATTTGTTAATAATAATCAGAATGAATATCCTGTAATAGTATTATTTTAAAATATAGGAAGTGTGCACTAAGAATTGTATCTAATAGGGATAGAAATTTGTTTAGTTAGTTACTGTAAACAAACTCATAAAAACATACATGTAATTTTGAAATAACCAATTTTGTGAAATAAAAATAGAAATTATGCTTTAATTTGTGTTGGTTTTGGTAATGACAAATTAAAAAGGGCTTTAAACAAATCTACGAGGTCGAACAGGTGAAATATAAAATGGAATTTATTGAGACATCAAGTGGATGAAGAGATTATACAGTTAATTGGAGATATAGAATACAGAATGTTATATTAGTTGAAGAGATTTGGATTTATTCATACGTACAAGATATTAGTAGAGGTTTTTACAAGTTATTATTTGATTTGGATATTCTGTGAGTATTACAAGAGACATCGGACTATCTGCAAAAAGGGAACAAAGTTAGATTTGGAACATTATAATATAGCAACTTACCAGGAGTTATTTCGTGTGACAGTGACATTTAGGAGGAACCAGGATTGGATTTTGGGAGCAGAGGAGTTGGTTTAACAGGACGGATACAGTTGCAAGGATTCACAGACCATCATAGGTGTTGCTGTTTGTGAAGTGGGCAGTAGGTGTTGCAGTCTGTCGACGTCAGGATCCGGTATTTGTTGGATGTTGCAGTGAAAGCTAGAGCAGTTATAGAGGTTTGTGTAGATAAGTTGAGAAAGCATTTTGAATAACTGTCAATAAAAAAAAGTGATAATATAAGGTTGATATAGTACTTACGTAGGTGAATTGAATAATAAATGTGTTAATGTAAGATACAATTGTCAATTACCTGGTTGATGAATTTTAAAAGTTAAGTTTGACGTTATGTGTCATTGATAGTCAAAGATTTTTGAAAATACAATTTTAAAACTTCAATTGATAGAGAACTAGATTTTGGCGAACCCACCCTGAAAATAAGAGCTCTCGATTTAAAAGCAATTATCGTTTAACATTTAAGACATTGCATTAATTAAGGTGTAGCTCAACTGGTAAGCTATAGCAATATATAAAGAATATTTTGTTAGTAGATATACAGTGACCGCCAAAATATGGGAAAAATGTTTATTTAATGCTCACCAAAAGTCTACTCAGCAAAAATGCCCCAACTGGCTACTGAACTAATAATCCGAACACAAACCCTAAACGCGATACAAATTAAACAAGCAAATGGTTCAATAACATAAACCTAGTAGAAAGAAGGACGAGTTCAAAATGCCGCATAGCAAATCTTAAGGAATTTATGGGTGATTACTAAAGCAAATGTAACTCAGCATCAAATATCGATGAATAAATATCAATAAGTAACTATCCATATCTAGCGATATATATTGACTAGCTTTTACCCGCGACTTCGTTCGCGCGAGGTTCGTTATTTGTGTATTAAATAATGTTTCGCCCCGCCCCGCCCCGTCTCGACCCTTCCCGTCCCGTCCCGCCCCTTTCCCTCCCGTCCAGTCCCGTCCCTTCCCGTCCCGTCCCGCCCCTCCTCTTCCATCCCATCCCCTCCCCTTCCATCCCATCTTTTTCCTTCCCTTTCCGTCCCGTCCGTCCCACCCCGCCCCGCCCCGTCCCGCTTTGCCCCGTCCCGTCCCGTCCCGTTCCGTCCCTTCCCTTCCCGTCCAGTCCCGTCCCGCTCAGTCCCGTCCCGTCCAGTCCGTCCCGTTCCGTCCAGTCTAGTCCCGTCCCGTCCCGTTTCTTCCCTTATGTCATGTTCACCGTCTTGGACTTAAAAATAAATGCCATTTTCGCAATCAACGTCCCAATAAACCTCAATAACGACACCCATATCGATTTTTAGGCTTACTTACCCCATTTCACCCCCTAAGGGGTTGATTTTCGGAAAATCACGAAATACGTGTTTGCTTATTTGTTTTTAGGAGTACTCCTACGAAGTTTCAAGTCGAAATGTCTATTTAATATTATTTTTCCATACAAAATTGGAACCCCCATTTTACCCCTTTAGGGGTTGAATTTCGAAATATCCTTCCTTATTCCTTGTATACATCATAAAGGGAACCTCTGTGCAAAATTTCAGCTTTCTAGGTCCAAGGGTTTGGGCTGGGCGTTGATGAGTCAGTCAGTCAGGACTTTTAGAAATATATATAAGATATGTGCAAAACCTGGAAATACAAAATTTAATATCTATATATTGATACATCGATATTTAAAGAAGGGTATATCGATAAACGATATATCGATAATATTATCGATATATCGTTATTTTCCCCCAGCCCTAGTCCCAAGCACTCTAGACAGGTTTCAATATTAGATATGAGTGTCTCTACTTGTTTGATTTATGTACGCTGAATATACTGCCCAGAAATAATCAGCAACAAAGAATTGTGGAAAAAACTCAACAGGAACCCATAGAAACAACTATTAAGAAAAGAAAGTGGAAATTAATTGGCCACACATTGAGAAAACCAAACACCGATATAACGAAACAAGCACTGGAACAGAGTGTCATAGAGAAAAGAAAAAAGAGAAGAAAACACATAGTGAAATTAGCAAAAAATTACTACCTTGGAATACAATAAGACAAAAAGCAAAAGATAAAATCGAGTAAAAAAAATCTGGTGTGATACACGCACACAACTTCCTTTTACAGTGATTTTATAATTAGCTAAAAATTTGATTTTAAATTTTCAAGCATTTTTCAAAAACTTTCAAAAATTACAAATTCTACAAAAACGGTGCAAAATAGAGCGTTAGTTGAAGAGACAAATTTTCTCTAGAATTTTAAGCTGAATTTAAAAATGTAATAATGTACCAGGTGTTCTATTAAATATAGGAGTTAATAAAAAAATTTAAAAAAAAACTAAACCCAGAAGTATTCAACTGGAAAATCACCTATCTCACATCAATACACATTAAAACTGTAATAAAAATGTGAAGTTCGAAAAAAAAATCGTTAGAGCCGTTTTTGAAAAAATCGAAAAAAACTGAAAAATCACAAGATTAAGAGATATTCTGTTCACAGACATACAGACACACACAGACACACACAGACACGCACACACAGACACGCACACACAGACACACACACAGACAGACCAATGAAAAAAATCTGGTGTGATACACTCACACAACTTCATTTTACAGTGATCTTATAATTCGCCAAAAATTTGATTTTTAAGCATTTCTCAAAAAAATTCAAAAATTACAAATTCTACAAAAACGATACAAAATAGAGCGTTAGTTCAAGAGACAAATTTTCTCTAAAATTTTAAGCTGAATTCAAAAAGGTAATAATATACTGGGTGTTCTATTTAAAATAGGAGTTAATAAAAAAAAACAAAAGAAACCCATTTTAGAAGTATTCAACTGGAAAATCACCTATCTCACATCAATACACATTAAAACTGTAATAAAAATGTGAAGTTCGAAAAAAAATCGTTAGAGCCGTTTTTGAAAAAATCGAAAAAAACTGAAAAATCACAAGATTAAACAGCTACTTCCGGTTATGCGATTTTCTTCACAATCTTGCGGTCGCATCTACATAGTGTACGAAACTTATATATAAAGTTTCAACGCCTTACCTCTTTCCGTTTTTGAGATATTCTGTTCACAGACATACAGACACACACAGACACACACACACAGACACACACAGACACACACACAGACAGACTAATGAAAAAGATCTAGTGTGATACACTCACACAACTTCATTTTACAGTGATCTTATAATTCGCCAAAAATTTGATTTTTAAGCATTTCTCAAAAAATTTCAAAAATTACAAATTCTACAAAAACGATACAAAATAGAGTGTTAGTTGAAGAGACAAATTTTCTCTAAAATTTTAAGCTTCATTCAAAAAGGTAATAATATACCGGGTGTTCTATTTAAAATAGGAGTTAATAAAAAAAACAAAAGAAACCCATTTTAGAAGTATTCAACTGGAAAATTACCTATCTCACATCAATACATATTAAAACTGTAATAAAAATGTGAAGTTCGAAAAAAATCGTTTGAGCCGTTTTTGAAAAAATCGAAAAAAACTGAAAAATCACAAGATTAAACAGCTACTTCCGGTTATGCGATTTTCTTCACAATCTTGCGGTCGCATCTACATAGTGTACGAAACTTATATATAAAGTTTCAACGCCTTACCTCTTTCCGTTTTTGAGATATTCTGTTCACAGACATACAGACACACACAGACACACACACACAGACACACACAGACACACACACAGACAGACCAATGAAAAAGATCTAGTGTGATACACTCACACAACTTCATTTTACAGTGATCTTATAATTCGCCAAAAATTTGATTTTTAAGCATTTCTCAAAAAATTTCAAAAATTACAAATTCTACAAAAACGATACAAAATATAGTGTTAGTTGAAGAGACAAATTTTCTCTAAAATTTTAAGCTTCATTCAAAAAGGTAATAATATACCGGGTGTTCTATTTAAAATAGGAGTTAATAAAAAAAACAAAAGAAACCCATTTTAGAAGTATTCAACTGGAAAATTACCTATCTCACATCAATACATATTAAAACTGTAATAAAAATGTGAAGTTCGAAAAAAATCGTTTGAGCCGTTTTTGAAAAAATCGAAAAAAACTGAAAAATCACAAGATTAAACAGCTACTTCCGGTTATGCGATTTTCTTCAAAATCTTGCGATCGCATCTACATAGTGTACAAAACTTATATATAAAGTTTCAACGCCTTAGCTCTTTTCGTTTTTGAGATATTCTGTTCGCAGACATACAGACACACAGAGACACACACACACAGACACACACAGACACACACACAGACAGACCAATGAAAAAGATCTAGTGTGATACACTCACACAATTTCATTTTACAGTGATCTTATAATTGCCAAAAATTTGATTTTTAAGCATTTCTCAAAAAATTTCAAAAATTACAAATTCTACAAAAACGATACAAAATAGAGCGTTAGTTGAAGAGACAAATTTTCTCTAAAATTTTAAGCTTCATTCAAAAAGGTAATAATATACCGGGTGTTCTATTTAAAATAGGAGTTAATAAAAAAAACAAAAGAAACCCATTTTAGAAGTATTCAACTGGAAAATTACCTATCTCACATCAATACATATTAAAACTGTAATAAAAATGTGAAGTTCGAAAAAAATCGTTTGAGCCGTTTTTGAAAAAATCGAAAAAAACTGAAAAATCACAAGATTAAACAGCTACTTCCGGTTATGCGATTTTCTTCAAAATCTTGCGATCGCATCTACATAGTGTACAAAACTTATATATAAAGTTTCAACGCCTTAGCTCTTTTCGTTTTTGAGATATTCTGTTCGCAGACATACAGACACACAGAGACACACACACACAGACACACACAGGCACACACACACAGACACACGCACAGACAGACCAAAAAAAAATCTGGTGTGATACACTCACACAACTTCCTTTTACAGTGATCTTATAATTAGCCAAAAATTTAATTTTTAAGCATTTCTCAAAAAATTTCAAAAATTACAAATTCTACAAAAACGATACAAAATAGAGCGTTAGTTGAAGAGACAAATTTTCTCTAAAATTTTAAGCTGAATTCAAAAAGGTAATAATATACTGGGTTTTCTATTTAAAATAGGAGTTAATAAAAGAAAACAAAAAAAACATTTTAGAAGTATTCAACTGGAAAATCACCTATCTCACATCAATACACATTAAAAATGTAACAAAAATGTAAAATTAAAAAAAAATCGTTAGAGCCGTTTTTGAAAAAACTGAAAAATCACAAGAGTAAACAGCTACTTTCGGTTATGCGATTTTCTTCAAAAGCTTGCTGTCGCATCTACATAGTGCACAAAACTTATATGTGAAGTTTCAACGTTATAAATCCTTTCGTTTTTGAGATATTCTGTTCACAGACAGACAGACAGACACACAGACACACACACAGACAGACCAATAAACAAAAATATGTTTTTTCTACGATCGTGTCAAAATGACAATTTTTTGCACTGTTTCTAGTGTCAAAAGCTACGTTTGTAGCACTCTTAATATTAGCGCCCGAAATACGTCTTATTTGCACGTTGCCGTTGGTGGCATGTTTTAATACTAAATTAAAACACGATTTGCCGTAAATTTTAATGTCAACATAACCTAGAATATCTAACATAATGTGACGAAAAAAGTGTCACCGAACCAAGTTTTTATATTTTCCGCCAATCGTACTAGAGCTGACACATTATTGACAAAATTTTGTTGAGCAAAGTCAAACATTCCATTACATCAGTCGTTGCTAGGTAATTTACAATAAAACTGTACAGGAATAATTCAAAATTTGATTTTAAGAAGTATGATTTTACGCTTTTATCAATGACAGCAATCAATAAAAAAACATATCGGTCGTCTTAGTTACTGTCAGGCAGACAACGGTGCACAATTTGTACATTTAATTTAGTTGTTTTTGAAATGACTATTGCAACTAAATTTAGTATTTTGCAATTTAAATTTTTTTTTCTTAATTTTTGATCATCTGATCTATATTCAAAAATCAGCTTAACGTAAGTAAAAAGATGCGTTCTTTCAAATTCCGTAATAAAAAAAGGGGGTTGCTATTAAAAAGAAAACATTGATAACGCCATACCTCATTCGCGGGACACCCTGTATGTATGCATTTTATTTAAAAAAATGCTCAAATAAAAATAAGAATCGACGGCTCAGAGCGTTTTTTCCAAAAGATATTCCTTGAATTTTTAACGAATTTATCCACTACTTTACGAAAGCACTGTATACAGGGTGTCTCAAAATTGACGCCCGTGCTTCTGGGATTTGATTCAGGGGGCTAAAAGAAATCGAAAATAAAGAATGGAAAATTTTCCGATTGTCATTTGTTTTCGAGTTATTGATGGAAATGTAGATAATAACTTCTATCGCCCGGTCGCTCTAATTTGTTGTGTAGCATAATTCAATAAGGTGGTTATGGCGATGTTAAATAGTAATTTTTGTATTAAGTGCGCGAAGTGAGTGTTTTGTGCGTGAGAATGCCACAAAAAAGTAATTCGAACGCACAAAAAACACTTCGCGCACGCAATGTAAACAATATGTTTTTTACAACCGTCAAACAAGAATATCAATATTATTTCGCGACATAGTCGCGAAAATTTTTGGCGCTCTAGTGCACGAAGTGCATTTTTTCACGTCGTCAATGGTAACGTAAATAAATATCCCATTTTTTAACACGTTAAAAAATGGCCTTCGAATTTGTTTTTTTATTGATAACTCGATAACAAAAGACAAACGAAAAATTTTCCACTCTTTATTTTCGATTTTTTTTAGCCCCCTAAATCAAATCCCAGAAGCACGGGCGTCAATTTTGAGACACCCTGTATATAAAGCAAAGTCACAACCCTGACTAATCAACGCAGAGCCGTAACCACTGGTGCTAGGTACTTGAAATTTGGGAGGAACGTTCAATTTGTTACGTTAAGATTGTGCTAAAAAGGGATTTTTTTAAATTCGACCCCTAAGGGGGTGAAAACGGGTAAAATGTGTTTTCACGAATTCCAAAATATTTCTTAGGCCCGATGAGATATCGACTTGGTGTTTACTCGCAAAGATTTTCAATGGAAATTCCTAGAAACGTATTTCAGGATTTTGTCCTAATCAACCCCTAAAAGTTGTTACACGATAAATTGCTCATTAAGACCCCATGGGATGCTCGTAGCAGTGTCCGCCCCTGCTCGTACCCCACAGCTCAAATGCTCCGGCCAGATCTCAGTCGCGTGGGAGGGTTCACAGGTTTAGGGTGCGTTTTGGGGCGAAATGCCACGACGGGGTGTCGATATCGGGTTATTAAGACAAAGTTATGGGGCGCCACGACATTTGAAAGATGTTAAGATTGATAATTAACTGACGACCGGTCAAAAGTCGAAAACCAATCGCCGTAGCGTTGCGTTGCACTCCAAGGGGTACTCCTACGGCACTGGCTTTTACACCTACCTTTTTGGTGTCCTTTCTCCAGTTGCTTAGGCCCTGTACAAAGGAATACATACACAACGCAACAAGAAACTCAATTCTTGTCAGTCACAATAAAGCACAAATAATCGAAATGAAAAACAATACGTAAAATATACGGTACCCCCCACCCAAGAAAAGCGCCCTTCCGTGCTTTCCAAGAATACTTCGATACTCAGCATCACTCCGTTTCGCTAATACAATGAAATGCTATGAACCAGTTATTCGTAAAAAAAACAAAAAAAATATTTTTTTTGCCGTCGACCATAGCTCAAAGGTTGATGTTGCCTTCATTTTCGGAGGACCTATCGTATGAAAACGATCCAAGACTTCACGAAGGTTCCTGGCGACCGGAATCGTGTACACATACGAACATACATCCCCCGCACAGCACGTTTAGGCACCCCCCAATACGGGGGATTGATCTAGTGGGCTGGGATCTTCACCAAAAGATCCGCACCGCCGAGACGGAGATTTGATATAGTGGGTTCATTAGTCGGTTGGCTCGAATTTTAGAGATATTTGACTCAGAGTGGTTTTCGATATGAGGGAATTTCAATACTTCGTACACTTCGTGTCGAAGTAATTAAAAATGGGTAATCTATTACGTGTGTACGTAGCAAATGCTACAAATTGGGGTTAGTAAACAATGCAACACAATAAGGGCTGAAGGCCAAGAAAGCGGCACACCCGCTGAGAATATTGGTCACCTAGGTCCCGGAATACACTAATTTAAATTGCCTCAAGGCTCACTACGATTCCCGGAGCCAGGCTTCCATAAACTTATGCTGAAGGCTTCTATTTACATTACTTGACGATAACTAGGGCTCGGGTAATTAGCACGCGGCCCACAAATAGCATATACGATAGATTGAGAGTTCCCAAAACTTTGCACGTCACTGTATAATACGCAATTCACTGCTCTATTTAATTACTAGTACAATACCTTGCGATAGCAGCTTAGATGCGGCAAGGGTTGATAAACAGGTAGGGACGGTTGACCAGCTTACTCGGGGAATTGTGGCGACAAGATCCTTCGAAGAAGTCGCAGGGTAGAGCCAAACGATAATTCACAACTGCTCGCCCTGTATATTGATGCTTTATGTTCGTTCCTGTTACAAATCCGCCAACATGGGCGAAGAATGGTACACACCGGCACTTGGAACTTTAAGGGACGAAAAGCACTTATAACTGCCACAAGTCCGAGGGTACAACGCGCCCCTGAGAACGAAAGGGGTTGTTCTTTGTTCTTAAGTTAACTTGCAGATCCTTGCGGTATCGAAGCTTAAAATTGGACTCTGCGGGAGGGAACGCGCTGGACGCAGCGTTAAATGTTATCCTTACGTCATGCGTAAAATTTTCCATCATTGGGCAACTCACTCGAGTACACAAAGGACCTATTGTTTGAAGTGCTGACTTGCATTCGCCAAAATACAGCGCGCAACAAGGCGCGGGGGCTTCCCCCGTACATCACGCTCGTCTCGCCGGCGCGGTAATCTGATCCTCAAGGCCTCGCCTTTTTTTAACTAGTGGACTAAATGCAGACTTCCATCTACCAGCGATTTACTAAGTCACTTAGCAGGGTTCTGATGCTATGATCATGCGTTACAGCGTTCGCCTCTAGATTGAAGCAAATGCCTTAATTAAGATACTTTATGCGACAGATGTCGGGATCTGGCCTACATATGTGCCAAACAGTTAAAGAATTTGGGAAAGCTGCCCGATGACTTAAATTATGCTGCAATATGCGGGAGCAGAATACGGAATTACACATAGATTTTTAACGAAAATCGGGAGTCTTAACAAAGTGCGAATATGCATTCGGGGCGAATTATAGAACCCTTCGTATCTCCTATGTGTATTGAGTACGAACATTAGTTTTTGGGATATAGATGTATTCTTAAAATATTTAGATATTTAGAAAGTGGTTTAAAATATGTTAAAATTTTACCCCTATGGGGGTGAAAAGTGGTAAACTGTATTTTCACGAATTCCTCAATATCTCTTAGACCCGATAAGATATCGATTTGGTGTTTACTTGCATAGGTATCCATTACAAATGTCTAAAAACACATTTCAAGATTTTACCCTAATCAACCCCTAAAGGTACTAATCTGAATTCGGGGTGAATTAAAGAACCATTTATATCTCCTATGTTTATTGAGTTTATAACATTATTTGTTGGCATGCAGATGTATTCTTAAAATATTTAGAAAGTGGTTAAAGAGATTTTACAATTTTACTCATAAGGGGGAGAAAAGGGGTAAACTGTGTTTTCACGAATTTCTCAATATCTCTTAGACCCGATGAGATATCGACTTGGTGTTTGCTTGCACAGGTATCCAATAGAAGTGTCTAAGAACACATTTCCGGATTTTGCCCTAATTAACCCCTAAAAGTGCAAATCTGGATTCGGGGTGAATTAAAGAACCTCTCGTATCACCTATGTTTTATGAGGATTTCCGAAATTCCACCTTCAAGTGGTGGAAACGGGTATCTTGCTATAATTTATGAATACAACATTTAGTTTGTACATAATATTTTAATTTTATGTCATTGTTATACTAAAACTATTGAGTCGAGTGTAAGCATTGAAACGGTGAGGGTGCAACGTGCGCGCTCCGATATCAGTGCAAGACAGCTGACCTCAAAGCGATTGATAGCGAAATTTGTGAGTAAATTCGAACATTCGTTTAATAACACTATTAATATCCTATCAAATGTAACGAATATGAATCAGCAAGCGCAAAATAAGCGCAAAGCGAAAGAATTAACACCACCGATAACAGATGTACAAAAGCGTTATATGTGGGAATCCACAGAGTTAATAACTAAAAATAAATTTTATTTATCGCCACAAAATTAAAAACAACTTAACATGGATCACCCAATCGAAGCAGATGCCCAACAAACCACTAGCAAACCCAAAATTCTACCAATTTACCTGCACAACACGGTAAATCATAAGACGTTGATAACAGATATCCAGAAAATAATAACAGGCAAGTTTTCAACCATGTGTAGCACGAACGCACTTCGACTAAATTTAGAAAATGAAAGTGATTATCGCACCCTCACTAAATTCTACTCGAAAAATGGAATTCAGTATCACATATTCCAGAACCCTAACAACAAACCTTTATCAGTAGTCATAAAAAATGTTCCATTATCTCTAACTGTAGAAGAAATAAAAGGGGCATTACAAACACTGCCCGTAATTAACGTTACACGATTATTAACAAAAGACAAACGGCCCCTTCCAGTTTGTGCAGTAGCACTGACTAACAATGATAAAGCTAAAGAATTTTTTTACTTGAAAGCACTAGATCACTCTATAGTAACAGTTGAAACGAGAAAGAAGCCATCAAACTTACCACAGTGTCATCGGTGTCAACGGTTTGGACACACCAAAAATTATTGCACCCTCACCCCGAGATGTGTGAAGTGTGCTGGCAACCATAGCCACACTGACTGTACTAAACAATTCAACATCAAACCAACCTGTGCCAACTGCGGTGGAGAACATGCAGCAAGTTACCGTGGCTGCAGTCACCACAAAGAGCTTCAGCAAAAACGCATGAAAAATAGGCCCATATTATATAATTCCCATGTTAACCCATTACAAACCTTCGCAAATAGAGTCAAAAATACTTTAAACAACAACTCAACTCCATCGGCCCCATCAACAGAAGCCTTCCATTCTGAAAATTTTATCAAAGTTCTTCTTGAATTAATAACACCGTATACAGGGTGTTTCAAAACAAATGCGAAAAACTTAAGAAGCTGATTTCTTGTTCAAAATAAAGGATAGTTTATTATATAAACATTGGGTCAAAAGTCAACCATTAGGGAGAAATCGCACTGCAAATATGGCAGAAAAATAATGTTTTTATTTTTTATCTTAAAAACGAAAAGAGGTAGAACAATAAAATTTTATGGAATTATTACTATTATAAAAACACACTTTTTGCATATTTCTCAACTTTTTTAAAAAGAGTAGAGGGGATTGAATTAGACTACCGCTACCATTCTTCGTAACTAAATGTAAGAAAAACGTACGCAATGGCATGGAAAAATATCAATTGATAGCCTGGTTTATTTAGAAACTTGTTTGTCTCTTGCAATTTTTTTATAAAACTTACCGTTTCCAAATAAAAAAATAAAACGTAAAGCATCGCATGCCGAGAAAAAACAATTTATTTTAGAAAAATAATCTAGTTGGCTGTTATCACTTTTTAAGACGTTTCTTATTGTTGTTTTATTTGACATTGCTCACTTAGTTTGAATACAAAATACGACTAATTTAATTAAAAATTTATTATCTGATCATTTAATTATTCAGTAATAAGAGTGCAGTGCGATATCTTTTTAATGGTTGACCTTTGACCCAATGTTTATATAATAAACTATCCTTTATTTTAAACAAGGAATCAGCCCCTTAAGTTTTTCGCATTTGTTTTGAAACACCCTGTATACCTCAGATTAAATCATTTATTACTAATACCTTTTTATCACTATTATTTAATGGACCATAAATCAATAAGGGTAATAGAAAATTTAACAATGCTAAACTGGAACGCCAACGGCATTATCAGTCAGCGATCTGTATTTATAGCGTTTTTAGCCAGACACAATGTTGATGTCGCTTGCTTCTCAGAAACACATTTAACAGCATATGATACTTTTAAGATACCAGGGTATTTAGTCTACCGAAAGGATAGAAATGCCACAATAGCATCCGGCGGTGTAGCAATCGTAATTAAGAGAAAACTTGAACACCATAGCGTTGCTGACCTACCTAATATCAGTCTAGAAACTACAGGAGTCAAAGTGCGGCTAGTTGATAAGAGTTATCTGACTATTCTATGTACATACAGACAACCAAATAGAAAACTGGTTGAAAATGACTTAAAAACTATTTTTGACACAAACGAGCAAATACTAGTAGTAGGAGATCTCAATTCCAAACATACAACTTGGGGCTGCCGAGCGACCAACCCCGAAGGAGTTAAACTCGAACAATTTTCAATAACACATACTTTTCAAATTATGATCCCCGATGAGTACACATACTTTCCTTATCGGGCAAATCACCAACCAGACACACTGGATATTGTCCTACAAAAAAATTTTTCGAAACAAATTAACCAAACGGTAATAACCGAGCTTAACTCAGATCACCTACCAGTCTTAATATCATTTCTTAGCACGCCCCAAATAAAACATTCTTCTCGGAAACTTATTAATGGTCCAATTGACTGGGAAACCTTTCAAGCAAAGCTAGATGACAACCTTAACAAATCGAACACACTAGAAGTTAAAGAAAATCGATATGCTGCCACTATCAACATTACGACATCGATAGTAGAAGCTCTAAACTCATCAGTAAAAATCTCAACAAAACGCCCAACCAACAACTTGTTACGGTATTAAAAGAACTTTACGACACCCACCCAAGGTGAGCATCGCACCACGGAATCAGTCCTGGAAAACTGGCACACTTGCCCTGAGATCTACTAAAAATAGGCTAAAGGCCACGGCTGGAACGCTCAGGGAGTCGGGCGTGAGTCACACGATACGTTCTGGGCAAGCGTGTTGCGGCATATATATAGGGTATGTCAAAATTATGAGGGCGCCACCAAGCCTGTCTTAACCCGACTAACCGGGCCTGGACGGTTAGACGGGAGCGAAGCATGCAAGATACTCCGTCGATAGGATTACTCAAGAGTTGCAAGTTCAAATAACAATTTCGGGATTGCCTTATGCAAAGATTGTAATTAGGTGCCAATCCGACCGCGACTACGCAGCTGTCTCACCCACCTGTACACTCAAGGCTCCCTCGTCCCGTCGCACAATAATCATTACACTGAAGGGGGCGCTTATCTGAAACAGAACATGCACAAGTCGAAACAAAACAATAGTTCCCTTAACTAACAAGTCATATATTGAATCACGGGTTACAATGGGGCAGCGGAGTGCGTCGCCCTATACCTATATATAGATTATATCTAAGAAAACACCAGCTGGCGCGCGCTCTAAACCTAGCGACAGATGTACAGAATAAGCAAGGTACCACTAGGCGCAAGCTCGTGCAAAGATACAGTCTAAAATTTGAAATGAATGCGCAACATGTGGGCGCGAAGCCTTATGCAACGTACAGTAATGAACAAAGTAGCACTTGTAACATAGACAGTCTGTAATTTGGAATGAACGCACAGCATGCGGGCGCGACGCCTTATGCAACAAACAGTAATGCAAGCCCTTGTAAAATAGACAGTCTGTAATTTGGAATGAACGCACAAATATGACGACAGTGCCTGTAGGCACAAGAGACGTGACGGGCTCGCTCGCGGCGTTCCAAAACAGCTCGTACGCGGGGCTTAATGCTCCCCGCGGGACAGGTACACTCGCGTTCACAGCGGTAATCAGTTCAAAGACACATACCTTAATACGTAGGCGGTCGGGAAGCCTGGTACAGTTGAGTTGCGACAGGCTGCAGTCTTAGGTGGCAGGTACATTCGATATTCGACGGTTACAGTGATGAGTGGGCATCCGCCATACTGGCGACGTGAGACGCGTCAGGACGCGTACAACTTGACGACGAAAAAATGGGCCACTTTCGTTCTGCGGGACAGATCCTCGAATGTCGAGATGAAGGGGGCACGATCCCTTACTTACGGGAGCAGGAACTGGGCTCAGGATGCACCCACGCTACGCCGAAACAATTCGGAACTCACACACAACCACCACACGAACTCTTTCTGCAACGGGCCGCGATCAACTGCCCAGAGGGAAGCGCTGCAACATGACACATCGGTCGCGTCCCCACGTGACTATACCTCGGCAGCCAATCGTGAGGCGATAAGATGAAACAAATAAGTGCCGGCGACAATGGTAGCACGGAGCCTCGCAGTCGCCGCAACGGCGCGATTTTCAGAAGATTCGGAATTCTTGCGAGCGATAACGCTCGGCTGCCAAAGCGCCAGCAGAGGGGCGCTCCAACCGACGAGAAATACCGCGTTTGGGGCCAAATATGTGCAAAATCATTATTATGGAACTAGGCGATGAAGCCAAATAAGTAACTAAAAGGGTTTAGCATACGGGCACGCTGCCCTAAAGCCTAGGTGGCTAATTAAAATACCAAAATGACCTGACAAACTATAATTATCCTCCTAACTACATAATAAATTTAATAAAAGCAAGAAGCCAAACAAGACGCCAGTGGCAGAGAACAAGAAACCCCGAAACCAAGCGGTTGCTGAATAGCATCACACATCGTCTTAAAAAGCAACTGGATGAATTCAGACTAGAATCATACAGAAAATATATTTCAGACATTAGTCCAGGCGATCCAGGAATGTGGAAGACTACCAGACGAATACTAAAGAAGCATGAAGAACTACCCACGCTATCTACTGACAGTAACATATATTGTACAGACGGTGAAAAATTAGAGGCATTTTCCTCCCATCTTCAGCAAACATTTACACCATCGTACATCTGCAACCCCACACAAATGTACTACGTAGTTAACCACATTGAGAGAAATCATCCTGTCATAGCTGAAAACATTGAATCCACATCTCCAAAAGAAATACATCAGCTAATAATGGCTCTCCCACAACGCAAATCACCGGGCCATGATCTTATGCCAAACACTGTACTGAAACACTTAACTAAGAAGTGTTTAGCATATCTAGCCTCACTTTTTAACGCATGCCTTCGAACTGGCTATTTCCCAAGAACATGGAAACACGCTCACATCGCCATGTTTGCTAAACCTGGTAAAAACAAAGCAGATATTAAAAATTACAGGCCAATAAGCTTGCTAACCACTCTATCAAAACTCCTGGAAAAAATTATTCACATTCGGTTGTCGACATCTATCGAAACTTTAAACATCTTGCCGCCTTTTCAATTCGGTTTTAAGAAAGGACATTCTACTAGCCACCAACTACAAAGAATTACCGAAATAATCGAAACTTACTTTGAAAATAAACACTTTACTACAGTAGTTTTCCTTGACGTCGTCCAGGCCTTCGACAAGGTTTGGATTGAAGGCCTAAAGAAAAAGATTTTAGACATAAATATACCTAGCTACTTGCAAACAATAATTTTTTCCTTTCTCGAAGACAGAACTTTTGCCGTAAAAGTCAACTCGTATATTTCTGAAATAAAATGCATATGCGCTGGTGTTCCACAAGGAACAATTTTGGGGCCACTGCTTTTTAACATTTATATATCAGACATGCCAACGCCGACAACAGTATCATTAGCTACCTATGCCGACGACACCGCCATAATCACACAAAGTGCAAATTTAGAAAGCGCAGTAGAAAAATTACAACATGCCACTGACGAAATTAATGAGTGGTTCAAGAAATGGAACATCCAAATCAATCCTTCTAAATGCATAAGTAAGATTTTCACGCTCAGGAGAATACTAGACCCACTCAGCATCAAGATTGACGAAACTGCTATACCTTGGAGCCCAAAAGATACTGCTGTTAAATATCTTGGAATCCATTTGGTCACGCCATTAACATGGAGCTTCCACATAAATCAAAAGTTAACACAAGGTTCAGATAGACTACGTCAGCTGTATCCTATAATAAATCGGAAGTCCACATTAAAACCAGAATGCGCAATATTGATGTATAAGACCCTGTTAAGACCTTTAATGCTCTACGCCTGCCCAGTCTGGTGCAATACGTCTAAAACAAATATAGAAAAATTGCAGTGATACCAAAACAAAATGTTACGTCTTGCAGTGAACGCGAGTTAAGTTTATTTAACGACGATTAGTGTTTTTAAAAAGCATTTATTTATACTTAGTACACTAATCACTTTACAGACGTCGGAGCTCTGCTCCACACACTTGATTCAGGACAGGCTAACCTGAGTGTCGAAACAGAACTGAATGCAAGAAGCATCTTAACACTAAGGAAAACTCTTATCCTAAAGAAATGCAAGGTAGTTTCCGTTCCCACAGGCGTTATCATAAGGTTCTAGGAACAGAGTACAAATCTAGCGGGTTCTAATCTTATCTCTAAGCTAGTAAGCGTTTCTAGTCACGTAATTCCTCCCATCTGAGAATCTTAAATACCGTGAAGCTGTATTTAAGTTATATTTTGACATTGAAGTAAAGAATTTTGAGTATCGTTTAATACGATGGCTTCATTCTGCGATTTTCGCAATAGTTTTATTAGTTTTGATTTGAAGGAGTCACGTTTACAATATAGATATAATATAATGATTACGAACATAGTGATTAATAATATAATAATAATGAGTGAAATTAAACTTAATTTATTTACAAAATGGATACCGTTGTTCATCAACTTATCCTTATGATTTGTCAGTTTTAATTGATTATTGACTAACTCTTGTGTGTTAATAGGGGATAGGTCAATTTTTGAAATATTGATTAGTTTTGATTCATCTATTCGCAATTTACTTATACTAGGCAATTGTAAAATAATCTGTTTTGTGGACGTAGATTTCATGGTGAACAATATTTCGTCGTGATTTATTAGAACTGAACAGTCAGGAGTTAGATGTATTAAATTTGATCCTGTAATTTCTCTCTTTGCAATAACCTGATTGCATTGAATATCTAAAATTGTTTTAATGGGCGAACTAATAAGCCACGTAGCTGAATCTATCTGCAAAATTTTATTTGTGGTTAAATTGAAAATATATGGTCGACAAGTTTGATTGTCGTGAAAGGACAACAATTGTGTTTCACACAATTTTGAATTTGGGATACTGAAATGATTATCTCGAGAACAGAAGTAGTTATTTACTGAAGTTTGTTGACATTGATTAATATCGATAGGTACACTAAAATCAGGATTAAATAGTAAAGTGTTGTAGGAAGGGATTATCATTTGAAATTGGTTATTCGTGTTGTATGCCGGGAAAGGAATCAATTTAATTAATTGATATTCTGAAAATGTTCGAATTAGCGGGATTTCGAAAATGAACGTGAAGATTTTATCTTTTTGGTATATTTTTGTGGTTATAATCGATTCGTACAAATGGAGGTTTTCGTATTCTCCAGGGTAAGGAAGTGCTAAACCCTTATTATTATTACTTTGAAGTTTGGTTAAAGATTTTGTTATTTGATTAAGGGATTGGATTAGTTCATTATTGTCAATGAGGGAAAGATGAAGTTGTTGTTTTTGTGCGAAAGTTAGTGCATTTTCTAATTCAAGCCAGATATTAATAAATAGTTGTAATGATTGAATTGATTGATTTATCACTGAATAGGTAGAAGTTGCGGCTAATATTCGTTCAATTTTTACATTATCTAGTAAGATTTTATTTAAGTTATGATTTAATAGTTTTTGGTTCTCGGAGAGATTGTGTATTGTAGATAGGGTGTTATTAAGGATCTGAGTTTGTTCTAACAAAACATTCTTTTGGATTTCGGAATTGTGAGTCAATTTAGAAATTATTTCTTCGTATCGTTTTCCATCTTCTTGGTCTAAGTTACCGGTGATGAATTTTATTACTGTGCCAAGTCCATCTATTAATCCACGTTTTTGTCTGGTGTTTTGCATTTCGGGAAATAATTGAAATAGCAGCTGATCTGCTTTATTAATATATTGTTTTAGAATTAAAAGCTGATTGTTATGATTAATTAAAATGTCTTTTAAGTCTACAAAGTGTCTATAGCCTATTGGAAAGTTTTTGTTTTCTAAAAGTGAAATTGACGCTAGAAGGTTATTTTTAAGAGTTTGGTAGTCAGTCAATAAAGGGGTGTAGTCAAGGATTTTTATTAAGGTCCATTCGGATTCCTTTAATAGGGCTTTACCTTTTTGTAAGGGGTATAGTCCAGGATTGTTGTTTAAAGTCTCGATTGTTATGTCACATTTGAGGTGGTGCCAGGCGATGGCGAAGAGGAGGATCGATAATGTCCTGTAAAAGGCATCAGATCATTGGCATGTCTTTTTAATATTGTATTTTTGTGTACGTGTTTAACATCGTACGTGTCATGTTCATTAATTTTGTCTACTATATAGGGACCTGCAAATTTAGGATCTTTTTTATTACGTGCATTTGTCCTAATGTAAACTTGGTCTCCAATTTTGAATGATTTGGAATTTCGGGATTTATTGACTTTGTCGTTTCGTGCTTCTTTTGTAGAGCTTTGTTTATTTTGAAGAGCGTCGTAAAGATGTTTCATTTTTTCTCTGTGATTTACTACATAATTTTCGAAAAATGATTTTTCATAGTCTAGGTCAAAAGGGTTCTTGTTGTCGGTATGTCCAAATACTATTTCGAAAGGTGATAATTTTAGATTTGAATGGATAGTATGGTTGTAAGCCATTACACAATATTGTATTTTCTTGTGTTCGGGCATTTCTCCTAAAAGTCTATAGTGTTCTATTAATGTCGAATGAAAACGTTCTACTGGGGAATTTGATTCGTGATGATAAGGTGTTGTTGTATGCAATTGAATTTTGTGTACTTGTAAAAAGCTTAGAAAAGGTTGTTTATTAAATTCATTATCTGTTATCAATGTGTTAGGGGCCGTAAAGGTTGTAATGAAAAAGAATAGTCGATCTGTCACATCGATCATGTTACTGGATCGTAATTGATAGGCTTGAGCGAATTTGGAAAAAGCGTCTATTAACGTTAAATATTTAATTCCTTTTATTTGAAATATATCCATATGAATTGTATGAAATGGTCGATTAAAAGTTGGAGTTAATTGAAGGGGTTGCTTTATGGGATTTCTGTTATATTTTTGTGTTCTACAGATTTGACAATTGGTAATAAAATTTTTAATGTCGTTGCTCATACCTTTCCAAAAATATTTTCTTTGTAGGTGTTCTACTGTTTCAGATATTCCTCTGTGATTCGTTTTACCATGGTGATAATTAATAATTTGGTTGTGACGTTCTTCAGGTTTAATTATGTATGTAACTTGTGTCGTACATCTGTGGAATTTGGGGGTGTTTTCATTTGTGATTGAATTGATATATTGAGAAAATTCTTGGTATAATTTATCGTTAGAGAAATAGCAATAATAATGAGTTTTGGGTTGACAGTGTTCTATTAGTAACTCGTTAAATTTTGAATTTTTATTATTAGAGTTCACGAAAACTGAATAATGAACGTTTCCGTCGAATTTGGTGATTTGGATCTGTCTAGGCAAATTGGCTTCAATAAATTCTATTTGTTTACTAAAATGTTGCAAAGGTTTGTCGCAAATATCTATTACGGGTGCTGAACTTAATTGGGTGTGTACTGTGTCTACTAAAGATTCGTTTTCATTATTTGATGGTGTTCTAATAATCGGTGTATCGAATAAATCTGATAAGTTTGGTGTTTCTGCACGATTGGGAATTATGCTAAAATTATCTGGTAAGGTTTCGGGTGTGTCTAATCGGTCAGAGTCGTTTAAAATTTTGTGGATGTCTTCAAATATATTATCGTCGATGCTTAAGGGATGAATTTGAATTCGGGAAAGAGCGTCTGCTACTTTATTTGTTTTTCCAGGTAAATACTTAATGTCAAAGTTAAATTCTTCTAGTTTTAAGGCCCATCTGGTAAGTTTTGAATTTGGTTCTTTAAGATTACGGAGCCAAACTAGAGGTCTATGATCCGTGAAAAGCGTGAATTTAGTTCCAAATAAATAAGGTCGGAAGTGTTTTGTAGCCCATATAATGGCTAATAATTCGCGTTCTATGGTACTGTATTTTTGTTCAGTATCGTTTAATGTACGTGAAGCGTAACTAATGGGTTTACCATCTTGTGAAAGAACTGCACCTAGAGCATATTTTGAGGCATCAGTAGTGAGTTCAAACGGCTTGTTAAAATTTGGGTATTGTAAAATTGGTTCGTTGATTAAAAGGTTTTTACAATAGTCGAAAGAATCTTTAAAATTTTGGGTATGAATAATTTTGTTGTCTTTCTTTAAGCAATAAGTGAGGAATTTAGTGATTTTTGCAAAGTCTTTTATAAATTTTCTATAGTATCCAAAAAGTCCTAAAAATGATTTGATTTCTGTTCTAGTGTTAGGTAATGGGAAATTTTTAATGACTTCTATTTTAGAGGGATCTGGTTTTATTCCGTCAGGTGTTATTATATGGCCTAAATATTTTACATTTTTCTGAAGAAATTCGGATTTGTCGAGTTGAATTTTTAGATTGGTGTCCTTACATTTTTGAAATACGTTTTTAAGTCGCTCGATATGTTGTTGTAACGAAGTCGAATAAACAATAATGTCGTCGAGATATACTAAACATTGATTTGGTGTTAAACCTGTTAAAGCAGTATTTATGGCTCTTTGAAAACTGCTTGGTGCGTTTTTCAAACCAAAAGCCATTCTTTTGAATTGAAATTTTCCATCCTCTGTTGAAAAGGCTGTTTTTTCTCTATCTCGGGGATCCATTTCAATTTGGTGGAAACCGGAGGCTAAGTCGAGAGTTGTAAAATAGTTTGCTCTGCCTAAATTGTCTAAAATTGTCTCTATTCGGGGTAAGGGAAATTTATCGTCGATGGTCTGTTCGTTAAGTTTTCTATAATCGATAACGATTCTCCATTTTTGCTTGCCTGAGGCATCACGTTTCTTTGGGACTACCCAAATTGGAAAATTGTATGGTGATTCGCTAGGTTCGATTATATCTTCCTTTAGCATTTTGTCAATTTGTTGCTTGACTTCTTGTCGGTGTATGTGTGGATATCGGTATGTTTTAGTGAAAATCGGGGTGTCTGTTTTCGTTCGTATGCGGTGCTTGGTTAAATTTGTAGTCGATAGAGGAATCTCGGGGGTATAAAATATTTCTTTATAGTCTAAACAAAGATTTGTTAATAAAGTTCTTTCTTCTGGATTTAAATGATCTAATCTTAAATTATTTTCTAAATTTTGAAGAAGTATTTGTTTCTGACGAGGGTTTGAATTAAAATGACTGTTTATTTGAATTTTTTCCTTTACAGGAGTGTAATCTTCTAAAATGAGAGGTTGTGATATAATTAATGTTTGGGATGTATCTGATGTGTTTATTAAACTTGTTTGGAACCAGTTGTTTTTTAATGTAACCATTGCTGAAGGCATTATTATATTTTTAGTAAAATTTAATTTAGGAGCTAATTTATATCCATTTTTTCCTACTGCGGGTAAAGTAACAAATTGTTCTGTTCGCGGTGGTAACGTAATATGTCTTAAAATGTCCTTAGAGGGTTTAATTTTGGAAAAATTGCATTGATTGCGTTTTTGTTCTTCTTGTTTTAATTTGGAATGGTTGTAGTAGAATGGTACGGTTGTCTTTTCAGTTTGAATATGCATCCATCGATAGTCGATGTTCGCAGGGAGGTTAGCTAGGAGGTCTGTGCCTATTAGTCCTACATATTCTTCGTGAAAATCGAATAAATAGCAAAGATGTGTTCCATCTTCTGAAAATAAATTTTGAATAGGTACTTCTGCTACCAAATTGTGATAAGTAGTTCCATGAGAAGTAGAAATTTCGAAAGGATGTTCGTAAATTGAGTCGGGGTAATATGTGTGTACAAATTTTGGTGAAAGAATAGTACGTGAACTGCCAGTATCGATTAGTAATTTATCGCCAGTTTGAGGTATAATGATATAGGGTAAATTTGATTTTGGGTTTAATGAAAAAGTTTCTACCGAGGCATTTGACGAAAATTTACGGCTTCGTCGGGGTCTTCTTCGATGTCTGAATCTGATTCGGGTAAAGAGAAAAAGTCTGTGGTTGGGTCTAATTCGTTGAAGTATGTGTGACAATTATTGTCTTCTGTTATTTCAAAGTTTTCGGGAGTTTCCTCATTATAGTAAGGTTGTTGGTCATATTCGGGTTCATATTGTGATTGATTAGCGACATGTTTGTTAAATAATTCTTCGGAATGGAAGTTTCTCGGTTGATTGGATTGTCGAATGTAGTTATTTGGTCTAAAATTGGGTTTATAATTTTTATTTTGAGTGCCTAACTGTTGTGAAGCTGGGCGTTTTTGAATGGTACTAGTTTCCATAGGTACGGGTTTAAAGGTAGGCTTAAAATTTGGCTTTGGTGCAAATGCATTTTGTGTATGTATCACGTTAGATTTTTGATAAGTTGGAAATCTAAAATTTGGAAATGGATTTTGATTGGTTTGAAATCTAGGGTTTGGTTGAAATTGTGGTGGCTTTTGATAGTTTTGCGAATGATTCGGATAATATTGAGTCTTGAATGGTGTTTTAGATTGATTTTGCGGAGTAAATTTGTTTTGTGTCTGACTAGTATTATTACTAAAAGAGAAATTCTTTCCTTGAAAATAACGAAAGTCTAGTTCATCCTTTACAAATGTTAGTGCTTGTTCTAAAGAATTTGGTGCACGACTTCTTATGAAGCTGCCAAGAGGTTATAATAAACCACTTATGAAAACTTTTAAAGCTAAACTCTTTGAAGTTTGCAATTTATGATCCTTGATTTCTTGAATTTCATTTCCTAAAGATATTTTTGAATTTAGGATGGCTAAAAGGGATCTAATTTTATTGAAAAAGTCGATAGGAGTTTCCTTTTGATTTTGTCTAAGTCTGGAAAGATCCATTTGAATATTTAGTTCGGAACGTTGGTCACCGAAATTGTTTATTAAAACTTGTTTCAGTTCTAACCATGAAATATACGTGTGTCCTGTCACAATTTCTAAGGCTGCACCTTTTAAACGGTTGCGAGCAGCAGATAAAAGTAATTTATTGATATAGGCATTGACATCTGGTTGCCAAAATTGATTAAATATGTCCTCTACAGCGCGGATATATTCGCAAAGTTCGGCGGGGTTGCCGTGAAATGTTGGAATTTCATTTAGCAGACTCATATGGAAACCTAAAGGGTATCCATTAAAAACTGGTGCTGGTCCGCCAGCTTGATTTAAATTTTGATTCTGATTTGCCATTGTTAAATTTGGTATTAGACGGGGTGGTCTTAAAGTTATTCTATTTTGAGTTAGATTATTTTGAGTTAAGTTATTACTTCGAGTTATACTTTCGAATTCACTTTCAGATTCGCTTTCAGACGATGTGTCTGTATTAATCATTAACACTTTGATTTTAAGAATTGGTTTATGTTAGTAAACAGTGCTTAAGATTAGGGGTTCCTAATTGAATTCAGGGTTCCTACGCATGATTGCAAAGTCGGTTGGCGATTATTAAGTACACCTATCGTGTACGCCAGTACCTCATCTCGTTTGCAACCACCTGAGCTTATAATTAAAAATTGTAAAGCTATGTTAGTAGTTGTTTAAAATATTAGTTTAAATTCACTTGTCACAAAATAATATATGTAATTTTTCTTACTTATTCATTGTTGTTGTTGATCTCGGTGGATCTAGTTGTCGATCTCGGTGGATCTAGTTGTCTTTGATAGACGGAGTTGTTCCCAATGAACTGGATGTCTGCAATAGACAGGGTTGTTCCCAATGAACTGGATTGATCGCGATGATCGGTTTGAAAACTGCAACCAGCGGGCTCGACGCTTCGGCGATGCTTGTCCTATGGTCGGCTCGAGGGTACAGGTGCGGTTGTAGATCTTCGGAGGCAGGGATCTTGCAATTAAGGGTTGAAACCCACGGTGCAAAATTGGTTTTAATGGTCGAAAACTCTTGAGACCGTTGCAAATATCCGAAAGACTGCGCCAGTTAAGTTTATTTAACGACGATTAGTGTTTTTAAAAAGCATTTATTTATACTTAGTACACTAATCACTTTACAGACGTCGGAGCTCTGCTCCACACACTTGATTCAGGACAGGCTAACCTGAGTGTCGAAACAGAACTGAATGCAAGAAGCATCTTAACACTAAGGAAAACTCTTATCCTAAAGAAATGCAAGGTAGTTTCCGTTCCCACAGGCGTTATCATAAGGTTCTAGGAACAGAGTACAAATCTAGCGGGTTCTAATCTTATCTCTAAGCTAGTAAGCGTTTCTAGTCACGTAATTCGCTCCGTGGTACATACGTAATCAACAATTACACCACGAATTAGGAGTATCAACAGTTCAAGACTTCATACATCCATGTGCTAAAAAATTCTACCAAAGTGCGAGTGAGTGCCGTGGAGTGACACACTACAATTTAGGTCAGTTAAATATGCATACGAGACTGAAACGCAAACTACCTCAAGATCTGATAATGACTGATGAAAATAATGACTAGTAGTTTTTAACAAAATCACTAAACCAAGACTCTATAAATAGTCCTGCCATGTTATTGTTATTATTTTATTGCATATGCCAAAAATGTCATGTATAACATTTTTATTGTTGATCTGACAAAAACTTGAAAAAAAAAACTAAAACTATAGTTTTAGTGTGTCTACTTAAGTTGGCGCCATATGGAAAACTTTGTTATTATAAGTTTTACGAAAAAAAGTAATTCTTTATAAAAATATCTGCTTTCGAAAACAATAATATTCAGCTATTCACATTTCACATCGAATGTACAGGGTGTCCACAACTTGAAAAAGTTCGATAGGAATTTTTTTACCACTTCAATTTTAAATTAAATTTTGCAAATATTACTTGTAAAACACGTTATCTTTTATCTTAATTACACAGTCATCATACTTCAAATGTTTAATCGCCTATCTGTAACATTTTAGCAATGCATGTAAATAAACAAAATGTTCAGTATTAATTATCTTGTTACATATTATTCATTAGCATTTATTAGCGACGTTAAAAGCACTCCGCTATAGGGTTGTGCTCTTAAACTCGTCGCACGTGCTTTAAAGGCGTTCTTATATACTAGTATCATAATACAGGGTGATTAAATTATCATGTAACCACTAGGTGGGCAACACACATTACTTGTACACTTATTCCATAAGCATCTTGGTAATCTGAAAATGTATTAATTAAATAGAGATTAAACTGTTATGTATTTTTAATTAGTAACGCAAATCAAGTCAAAAAAAGTTTAGGGATAACAGCGTAATAATAACATAATAATTAAATGCTTCTGTATAATATGTTGCCTACATAGTTGTTACATGATAATTTAATCACCCTGTACATATACTATTTTGAGTTCAGGGGACTCTAAAACGTGAAGATCTGTTGAAAACTCAATTTCGAATTTTTGGGGTGAATCCAATACTTCCTTGATTGTAAAAGAAAGTAAAAAGTGTATGAAGTGCTCTGTACTGTGACAGGCAGTAGCAAATATACCCTATACTATGAAATAAACAAACAAGAAGACAAAATAAATAATGAATGGTGGGGAGCTGGCAACTTCGAATAACAACAAACAATGCTAAAGAATTTCCGAAAAGGCGCCCTTATACTTCTTGTAGCAGTGAAAAAGGCCTGATGACCTTTATGTTGATCATTACAAACCAACTATATTTGCAGCAATCATTATTTCGCCAAACATGGCACTCTCAAGCAAATATTAACTCACACCAATGAGTTGAACTTTGTAATTTTTTTATTATCAGTACGCTTCATTTCTGATATACCTGTTTCCATTATAAATTACATATTAACTTTCCGGTTGCTTTTCTAGATATGCAATTTCAATTTTGCGGTGTACACAGAAAACTTCTAATTGTATCCTTTGTCAACGTTTTTGTTAACATTCCTCCTGTGGGCAATGACCTCAGGGTTACCAAAGCTGGATTGTGGAAATGCAATGAATATGATTTTTATGGTTATTGAACTTTCTGTGGTTTGAACTTAGAATTTCCTCTGTGCCACCTTAAAACTGCTGTATAAAATTATATGATTTTCTTTGTTAATTTCCACTCGACCCTTTTATGTAATTTCTTGCATTGCAACTACATCTATTTTATAGCTGTTAAATCAATTCGTTTTCTCAATGTTACTATGATGCTTTCATTCTATATTCTGATATTTATAGAGTCCTTATGTGTTTTTTCCATTCTTTGCTTTTAATCTGATTCTAATGTTACCAAATTGAATTTATGGGTCATGTGGACAAAGTACATATTAACATATAAACTAAGTACCTATTCTACAGCCACCATCGTCATCATCTCTATTGTTATATGGCGACTACAAGGACTTTGGCCTTTCTTCTTTGAGATGGTTTAGCCATTAAAACCCCACAATTGTCGAAACCAGTTTGAAGCGGGGAAGTCGGCACTCCGACCTACCTCCACTATTGTTATGTTAACGGATCGTAATTAAAGACCGGCGTACTTTAACTATAGGCTTTATTGCTGCATCTTCAGTCTTACACAGTCGGTTACAAACTGCCGTCCTTATGCTATTGGGGTCGTCTCCCCGAAGACCACATGGTCCCTGACCTTTAAGAGCCTAACGGAACAACTATAACAACTATACCTATTTGAAAAAAGAAATATTCACTTATAATACCATGAGTAGTCAAAGTTATGTCGAATATTTTTGCTGTGGTATCACGAATGTCCGTTGCGCTTAGGTTCGATTAGGACGAGTGCGCTAGCACAAGTCCTAATCCTAAGCGCAATGGACATGAGTGATACCACCTCAAAAATATTCTACTTAAGTTTGACTAAGAATGGCATTCGAGGGACTATTCAATGAACCAAACTACTTTTTCAAATTAGTTTGCAGTAAATCTAGCAACAAACTACGCAATTTCTGTAGTAACAGAACACTTAATATTGACTTTTTCTAATAAAAATCACATTTGTTTAAAATATTCACTATACCACTAGTGAAAATTGTCGATTATTTTCACTAGTGAAAATTGTCAATATAGCTCATTTTTATTGGCTCAAAGAAGTCATATCTTGTATTTTTATTGGACAGTTTTTGATAGATGACAAGTGAGTTGAATAGTCTGAACTAAACTACGGGTTATGTACATTTACTTGTAAAAGTGGCTTTCTAAAATAAGACTAAAGTTTACCTAAATTACATAATAAGCTTGTCTTTGATCATCAATATCTATTTTGGATCATTTTCAGAAACTACAGATACAAAGTTACAAGAACCAGAGGCATAGCCACTTAGTATTGATTGGTTATAGTGGTTATTCAGCGGACCCAGATGACAACAGTGGTACAGAAAACACTAGGACTTGTGATCTAGAAATCCGTAATCGTCGTCTCCCATTCTGGTTCTTTCCTGTAAAAAGCTACACTGCTGAGTCATACAGTCCATTGCAGTAAACTGCAATAATAGAAAATGTTGTGACATCAATTCCGACAAAATATTTTAATAGAATGATTCCATCTATATTTTAAAAGTAATTTGTATTGGTCAAACTTAAATTATTTTATTAATAACTAGTGAGACATCAGAACTACGCTTCGGTTCGCTAATTTACGAGAGATTTATTAATATAAATTTAAAAAAAGGATGCATCGGCCGGGAATCGAACCCGGGCCGCCCGCGTGGCAGGCGAGCACTCTACCTTAAAACCAACCTGGGTTGTTTGAATAATGCGGCCTTATATTGATATATGAAGATAGGTATTCACCCGAGCTAATAGCACACGGCGACAGCAGCTGTCACACTATAGCCCACGGCGACAGGCGTTTCGCTCCGCTGCTTAGAGGATTTAATCATATATGTATTACTTACTATATTGCTAGCAGGGCCTGGGAACGGGCGAAAACATTACGGCGCCGACATAGTCTCACTCTGAATATAAAGCGTCTAGTGCGCATGCGTGAGAATTCGAACTCCGCCTTTAGAAGCGAATTTTAAACTTGACCGCTTTCTCACCGCGCGGACGACGCCGACGCGCTTGCGCACAGCTCACCATATACATTGAAGAGTTGGTTGTCTGTCTCACTTTCTTCGTGACCCCCCAACTCATAGCCGCTAGCAATATAGTAAGTAATATATAATAATAATAATAATAATAATAATAATAATAATAATAATAACTTTATTAATTTAAAAATAAATATAACAACAAAATAAACTTATGAACTAGGCGAAGTCCAGTTCGAAGGGAAATCCGAAGGAAATCCCACCGCCTGCTCCACTTAACCTAGACAATTGTTGGAACAATAATGTTCTGCAATTCGATTATCGGAATCATTATAAGGTATTTTTATTTTTGTCCAGTCGGAGATAAAGTAGTATTGCGATTATGGATTAAGAATACAAAGAAGATTTAAAAAGAAAAAGAAACACGGTGTTACGACAAAGTGGCTGTACTTTATTTCTAAAGTAAGATTTTTAATTTAAAAGACGTTTCCCTCCGTTTGTAATTTGAATAAGAGAAATCTTAATTTAATTTTAAAAGGACTAATACCTAACGTCTTTAAATCGAGGGGTAGCTTGTTGTAACCATTAACGACACAGTAAGAAAAAGAGCGTTTAAATAACGCAGTATGATGTATAGGCAGAGTTAATAGACCTTTATATCTGAGGTTCAGATTATGTACATCAGTACGGAAGGTTAGCCTTTCATATAGATATAAAGGATATTTATTTACAATTAAATTATGATAAAGGCAACACGAATTTAAAATACGCCTATGCAACATACTTAACCAATTTAAAATTACCAGTTTTTTAGTTACACTTTCACGTTTTTTAACGCCAAAAATAAGACGTACACATGAATTTTGTAGTTTCTGAATCCTCTTAACATCTATGGAAGTAAGACAGGGACCATAGACTGCATCACAGTAGTTCATTCTAGACAGAACCAGAGAGTTACAGAGTTGGATCTTAATTTTCTGATTAAACAGGTGTCGGCTATGATATATAGCTTTGATAGAGGCGTACGATTTGCGTATGCAATCTGTTACATGTTGACTAATCCTCAGGGCATGGTCAATTACTAGACCTAAACTCTTGACAGTTTCTTTCAACGGCAATGATACATTGTCAATCCTAATTTCTGCAGATTCAATAATAGTGCCCCTGTCAGATTTCCTACCAAACACAATTGCAACCGATTTTTTAGGATTTAACTGTAAGGCATGATCTTTGGATATATTTAGTAGATTCTGTAAGTCAATATTAATTAGATTAAACGATTGATTAGCAAGAGTTTTAGGAAAAGAATAATATAACTGGGTATCGTCAGCGTATAAGTGCACTTTGCAGGATTGCAAGCAAGTGATAAAATTGAAAGTATAAATAGTGAATAACACAGGACCCAGTATTGTACCTTCCGGAACGCCTTTATTAATATAAGAAAACGAAGATATCGAGCCAAGTAATCTAACAGCCTGAGACCTATTGGAGAGATAATTTTTGAAAAACATCCGAGCACTAGACGTTAATCCAATATAGTGTAATATAGATAAGAGCATTGAGTGATTAATAATGTCGAATGCCTTTGAAAAATCAAGAAGTATCAGAGCTGTTATCTCACCACGATCAGTAGCATTAATGATATCATCAATAATATTTAATAAGGCGGTGGTACAACTATATCCTGGTCTGAATCCAGGTTGAATATTAGGCAATATTTTATTTATGTTCAAGTGATTGCGATGTTGAGTCGAAACAATTTTCTCCAATATTTTCGATAGTGCACATAAGATACTGATAGGTCTGAGAACCTTAAATTTAGTTGGAAAATTAGTTTTTGGTAAGGGAATTACAAATGCCTTCTTCCAGCAGTTAGGAAATACCGAATTTGTTAAACAATAGTTGAAAATATAAGTTAAAAAAGGAAGAAGAAATGGAACACATATTTTTATCATTTGTATAGAGATACCGTCAAAGCCAAGGGCTGTGGATTTTATTGAACAAATCGTTTTAAATACTACATCTTCAGTAACCATAGAGAAAGAAAATTGAGAGTTTAAAGTATTGTTGTTATAGAAGTTTATTATATTATCATTAACAGGTAAATCCGGTACACAATTAATAAAATAGTTATTGATATCATTGACATTTGTGAGATTATTAGGTAAAGTACCTTGTTTATTTTTTAAAATATTCAATTTCCCCAATTCAGCCCTCATTTCTTTATTACTTAAATTTTTGAATTTATTATTATAGTAAGCTTTTTTTTCTTTCCTAATTGATAATGTTGTGAGATTGCGTAGTTGCCTGTAATATCTTCCATGTTCCACATTTTGTGTCTTTTTAAATTTGCTCTTGGCTTTGTCTCTCAGTGATATTAAAAGTTTAGTATTTTCGGTCAGCCATGGCGCCGGAGGTTTAGTTAAACGAGAAGTGACATATGGTGCGTGAATATCCAATAAAATATTAATATTTTCATTTAGAAAATTTACCTTATCGTCAATGTTATCAATATCGAAAATATTTTTCCACGGAATGAATTGAAGATGTGAGTAAAATAATTGAATATCAAAATTTTTAAAATCGCGGTAAGTTCTAACTACTGGAATAGGCTTAGTATGGCTCGAACCAACTTGGCAATATGTTAGCTCGTGGTCAGATACACTATCTTCCACACTAGTAACACCCGTCGATATCTGAAATAAATCATTTGAGATAATTATTACATCAATAAGTGTACGAGAATGATCGGTTACGCGAGTTGCCTCTTGAATTATTTGTTTTAAATCAAAAGTTTCGAGTAAAAAATAAAACTTTTTTGTGGCTGATGCTTCGAAGTCAAATAAGTCGATGTTTAAATCGCCCATACAAAGTAGTTTATCTGCAGTTGGTACTAACACCGACAATGCATCCTCAAATGAATCAAGAAACGTCAAGTAACTCATACGCGGAGGTCTGTAAAATACGCCAATTACAAAGTTATCAAATTCGCAACCATTCAATCTAATCCACAGTTCCTGTATTCCATTTGCAGTTTGTAAAACTGCAAATGAAATATGTGATTGTATATAAAACCCCACTCCGCCGCCTCTGCCGTCACGATCTTTTCTACTAAATGTATATCCTTGAATACTTACAACATGTGAGGGTATTGCAGGAGTTAACCAAGTTTCTGAAACAGCCACGATGTCGTAATTATTGGATAAAACATGAGCTCGGAAATCTAAAAAACCTGAAACCAGAGATTGCGCGTTTAAATGGGCACAGTTTAAATTTCCATGCATAACAAATGTACTTGTCTACAAAATATTTTGAGAATTATAATAAAATTTTCAGTAAGTGAACAGACAATCGAATTGCAGGACAGAACCAAAAAATAAACCTAAAACTAATGCGAGGTCGAAGGAACCCAAATATGCACTTCTTTGCAGCACTGCCTGCCGTACTGTGATAACGATAAATCAAACGTATCGACTATTTTGTAAATAAATGAAACATTAAACATTGTTCGCACCATCGACATATAGAAATGGACCGCTAATGGACGACTGCGCAACTCTTTGCGTTAGAAAGAGAAAGTGAACAGTTTAAGAACTATCTTTCCTTTTCCTGCCGGCCTCCTATTGGCCGACAGAAAATGACGTCACAGCACAGGGCCGTCGCGCCAATTTACTTCGCGTAAGCAGCCCCGAACGCACGTGTCAATATTTACAAACATTATTCTGTTTGTAAATAGTTATATTTTCATAAAAACAGTGGTCACTTTTATTGTACTATGGTTACACAGTGTTTTGTGTGTAAGAAGCAATGCAAAGCTGGGGAGGAAACTATTTATCATAGGTAAACAATATTTCTCTACTCAACCTCTGTTACCTAACCTCTATAGATAATTTTAAAGTTGATTTTTGCTAATTAAAATGTATTTCCAGCCTTCCGGCAAAACCAGATATGAGAACAAAATGGTTAAGTGTGCTTGGAGTAACAAATAACTCATCACAGTTTAAGGTTTGCTCCAATCACTTCAAGTCCAAAGACTATACTCGTGCTGTCGTCTCCGGAAATCTTCGACTACTCAGAGATGCTGTGCCATCATGCAATTTGAACAGCAATAGTAAATTTGCTGGCAATGAACCCAGCAAAATTGATGAAAGACTTGTAAGTAAATGAACACATGCACTGAGAAAAAAAGTATCAATTAAAATATTGATTAAACTGAACTGCAGATAATTAAAAGAAAATGTAGTTCACTAAGCTACATATTTTTAACTACGCATGTACCTAGTTGGCGATACTGTGATTTTTTTTTCTCAGTGTGCAATTTCGTGTAATTTTTGGTCGAATGAAGTACGTGTCTTAATACAGAACAATTTACAGGCTCCTGAAGATGTAGAAAACTTTGAAAGCTTGCAACCCCATGTAGAAAATCAAAGCTTGCAACCCCTCATGGATTCTTCAATGAAAAGGTTTGTTTTTCAAGCTTAAATGTAATAATAAGTGTAACAGAAATATACTAATCAGCAACGTTTTTGATTTTTCCCAGGAAATGTCCATTCCCAGTTAACGATGCAAGGGATGAATGTGGTGACAACTTTACTCAGTATAAACGAGTAAAAGATGTTCAGTGGCAGAGTGTCATGAATGATTCAACAAAGTCAACTATATGTTGGGAAGTTGCAATGGACACCATCACAGAACAAGCTGAGGAAATCAAGAAGTTACGTGGTACAATTAAATCCTTGGAGTCCAAGATGAGAAATATCGAAGGCCTGGTGGAAAATTTAACTAAAAAAGATCTAATCGCCAAATCTGCTGCGAATAGCATAAAAGTACGTATAAAATATTCACAAACAAGTACATGCTCTCAAAGGAAAATGTCAACAATTACATTTCTAATTTTTCTTCCAGGCGTCAATGACTCCTTTGGCAACCATACTGCTACAAAGAATGCTGGATGGCAACAAAAGGTTCCAAGAATGTCCAAAAGAGGTTCAACAATTTTCTAGTACGTTACATTTTTTGTCCCCGAAAGCGTACGAATTCGTAAGGTCCAGCTTTATCGAGTGTCTACCCAATGTCAGTACCATTCGTGGTTGGTTTCAAAAAATCGATGGCTCTCCTGGAATTTCGGCTCTGGCAATAAATACCCTTAAGAAAAAGGCGCAGGAAGAAGAGAAAAAAGGCAAAAAAGTATTTTGCGGACTTCAGATGGATGACATGGCAATCAAGCAGGGACTGCACGTAGAAGGAGGAAAAGTTTTTGGGTATGTTGACATGGGCGAGATAGAGGCATCAGAGGACAGCACGGGACAACTCGAAGAAGCTAAAAATGCTGCGGTCGTCATGTGTACTTGCATCAATGGAAACTGGAAGATACCAGTGGTATATTATTTAATTGCTGGTTTAAATGGCCAACAACGAGCAGATATTGTTACTAAAGTTTTGGATGCTCTGAAGGATACAGGCATTGAAATTGTATCCTTCACGTTTGATGGCGCTGCGAGTAATTTTACCATGGCAAGGGCCCTCGGAGCGAACATGTCATTATTAGCTCATGTAAATAATTTCTTTTTTAATCCAGAAACGGAGAAACCTATTTTTATCGTGCCGGATGCTTGTCATATGATAAAACTGGTTCGTAACTGTCTAGGGACATGCAAATCTCTCTTTACAGAAGATAATCGCGAGATTAATTGGCATTACTTTGTTCGCTTAGTCGAGTACCAAGAATTAGTTGGTTTGCATGCTGCCAATCGGTTGCGACGAAGACATTTGAATTGGGAGAATGAGAAAATGAAAGTGGCACTTGCCGTTCAATTATTGAGCAAAAGTGTTGCAGATTCTTTTCAATTTCTTCGCGAAAGAATGGGTTTAAAAGAATTTTGCAACTCTGAAGCAACAGAAGAATTTTGTAAAAATTTTAATGAAATTTTTGATATTTTGAATTCTCGAAATAAATTTTGTAAAAACCCCGGAAAAACCCCCATAACAAAAGAAAATATTGATCACATAAAACAAAGAGTGATATTTTTGCAAAACTACATTCGCTCTATTAAAATAGATGTTAATACCCCAGTCATTTTTTCGAGATTAAAAACTGGTTTCTTCGGGTTTTTTATTGCACTCCAAAGTGTCGTTGACATATTCCATAATTATTTTGATCCTAGAGCGGGACTGGAATATCTTTTAACTTACAAATTGTCGCAAGATCATTTAGAACTGTTTTTTTCTTCGGTTAGAAGCAGAGGGGGTAATAACAACAATCCTACTGCTGCAAAATTATTATCATCAATGAAACGCTTGCTCGTTCATGCCCAAGTTGGTGGGTCTAAATATGCCAATTGCCTCCCACAAGACGAAACTCCATTTTTACATGCAAATTCAGATAAAGTTGACAAAACAGACGTTTCTGTACTATCAGAAAAAAAGACAACAGACGAACTAGACGAACTATTTGCTGGGGCTTTTGAAAATATAGACGAGCGTTACATTGATGATGTACTCGGGTATATTGCTGGGTTCATAGTGAAAACTTTAATGCAAAAATTATCTTGCGGCATTTGCATTGATTTAATACAGTCAACTGAATGTTTTTCTCAGTTACAAGACATTAACAATCGAGGTGGTTTATCTACTGCTTCCAAAGATGTTATAACTTTATGCAAACTGGCAGAAATGAATTTTAAAACGTTTTATCACGAATTTCAATTAAAATATAAAGGTTCAACAGTAGATGCTCTTGTAGCAAGGACACTTCGGAATGTGTCAACGACACTATTGGCTGATGAAAACCATGCACTGGTACAATCAGTTTTAAATGACCACCAGTTTCTGTTAAAAGAAAATGATTAGTAAACAATATTTTATATCGCGAATTCGTCATTATTGCGTTTGCCAAAGAGAAAGTACAACAAGAATTAGGCATAAATTAACAAAAACCATACTTTTTTGTCACCAGTAAACGCAAATTGTATATACTGTAATAAATGTGATATATTTGTAATGAGTGTATATATTTGTAGTATTTGTAATAAAAGCAATATTTTAAACTATTCTATGTATAAATGTTATTCTTTTACACTCTGTTTTAAGAAATCTTTATTAATGTAGTAAATACATTCAGCAGAAATAATATACAATACAACAAATATTAAATTCTAGAACAAAAAATAAATGCTTATAAAACAACATTGAATTAAATAAAATATACGTATTATTTATACACATAAAGAATAAATAACAACCTACTTCGCAGCCATTTTCTTCCGATGTTCTTGGGTAATGGAGGTATTCGGCTTATGCTTCTCCTTGACAAATTTGAAGATGTGGGCATCGTCAGAGCAGTTTGAAGTTATTCTCCAAAGTAGGTTGAAAATCGGTAACAGAAAGAAATGCATATAAATAATCCTGAATAGTTTTGATAAATAATAATCTCACGTTGATTATTACGTACTAACAACTGTGACATGACTGATATCATCTTCAAAATATAAATGCGGGCAACACACATAATTTTGCCCGTACCAAGAGTAATTGACATTGTCCTTAGAAAACTGCCCTCGCAACAGTTTTCATTGCAACCAGCACTCAACCCTTGGCGAGTGCAAAATTATCGTTAAGTACCTTATCTCGCCCTTGTTATATTACTAACGAAAATTACTACTGTTGCTTATTTCATTATTTTATACAGGAAACAAATTAGCTGATACGTCAAAACATGTACATACATTTGAAGATGTCAAAGGCTGATCATAACATGAACATAAAACTGTATTAGCTTCTACCACATTTGCAGGAATACCTAACGATTACTTTTAATGCTTCGGAAGTTAAAAAACGTGGTACAGTACACTGACCTGTAGTACCAATTTGTTGCAACCAGGAACGCAGGTACACTTCTTTTTCGTGCTGACCATTAGCACCGTGCAAAGGACATTTATCACTGAAAAAATTTAACTATTTTAGTTAATGCGTAGTACATGAGGCAATAGGTATTACAAAATTAACTATGGATGATTATTTCGCTATGTCGCTGTAAACAAACTAAAAATATGAATTCACGAACTGAATCAACGTAATAGACATTAGAATTAACAAGTATTTAAACAAAATATAGGCAATACTTACTGTTAATTAGCAAAACGATGCACTTAACCTCAACAAGCGGCGTTGGGAAACGCAAGGTTCTGTGACGTCAAAATCGATAAATCGATATTCTTGTCTGCGACTGCGTGTATTAGAGATCGTAAATTTCCTTGCCGCGAGCCGATGGGGTGCCTGCCAAACTTTTCTTGTTGCTCCTTCTTATAAGGTCTCACTTTCACGCCTGTGCTACTGAGCGCCAACAAGGACAGAGCGTTCTCAAATCATATGCGTTCTCTTTCTATCCCGTTTGGCTCGCGCAGCTCTGACTAGCGGTCCATTTCTATATGTCGATGGTTCGCACTTAATTACCTAATCAATGAAATCAAACAGTGTATTTTACAAAAGAAAGAATAATACCAAACTGAAATAGTAAATATGTTCATATGTTAAACAATAGTATATTATTATACGAGCATATAATGGATGCTAGTATTACACGAAGATGGCTTTTAAATAACGAGCGAGCGAAGCGAGCGAGTTCTTTAAGCCATCTGAGTGTACTAATAATAGCTATTATATGTGAGTGAAATACGCTATTTTATTTACAACTACTTTATTTACATTCATTCCAGAAAATTTTTGTATGCGATATCATAAGTTTTCTTCGACTTTTCTGGGAGTAAATTTTGTGTGGCTTGTTTGCCGGCTTGACGTACTTCATGGGGAATACAGCACTATTGTCGCTACCGTTTTCCATTTTAGGTTTGGGACGAAAGAAGTGTAAATTATAATTTTCAAACTGACAGACTGATAACTGTCAACTCGAAAAAGCAGTTTATGGCCTGTTTGATTATATGCACATAAATCCGTATTAGCGATGTAATTATGGTGGTATCCATGCATTTATGGCGGTATCGATGTAATTATGAAATGTAAACAACAGGCATTGTGATTTTAGTTAATAATATATATCATAACTGACAAATAATCGCAAAATAACAACAGTATTGTTTAACAGTTGTAAATAAAAATATTTAATGCTTATGATTATGAATGAATGAAACTAACGTGCCTTTGCACAAAAATATAATACATAATCAAATAATCACCAATTATTACTTTGGTAAAACGAAAGCACGTAAGCTGGCGATGTCTTTGAAGGTGTTGATACCGACATCATTTTTAATCTTGATGGTCCCATCAAGCGACCATACATTGCGGATACCGTAAGTTTGAATTGCTGTCATCAATAAGGTGTGCCTGTCCTTAGTCAAGTCCTCCTTTATAATAACGCCACTGTTGGTCAAAAACTTTTTATTCTTAAATACATCTCTGTATTTATAAGAGATAAATTTAATAATAATAGGGCTCGGTCGCACTCGTTGAGATTGAGATGACCCAATTCGGTGGCACCTATCAATATTATCTGGATGGATGGTAACATGCAGTTTTTCCTTGATTAGCGATATAAGTTTATCTTCGAGAATTTCTTGTGGCAGTTAAGGTAGACCAAATATTCTCAAGTTGTTGCGGCGGGTGTACTGCCCTAGCAATTCTAATCGGCAATCCAATTCATTCTTCGTTTCATTAATAGTTTTGTTGAGCTTATCGCTAACATTTTTTAACGACACTTCTAACTTTTCTTGCAGTTTGTCCGCGATACTATTTAAAAATGTTTCGTCACTTAACGATTTCGCAAGGGCTTCTGTAACACTTTTTTGAACAGTTTCTGTAATCTTATTTACTTCAACCACACCTGCAATTAGTTCAGATATCATGTCCTTAGTTTCTGCTTTACTTTCGCGAGTTAAACCCATGATTTTTAACTATAATATACGGATAATGCACAATTCACAGCACGACGCGCAGGCACGTCTTTACTCGGCGGTGACCATTCGACCAATGAATACCTATATATTGCTATGGTATATAGAGGCCATGTATTACATTAAATACGGTTATTTATTTACATGAATCTAAAATGAAAAGTTCTATACAGAAATTATACTGAAATGATAAAATGAGAAAAAATTGTATTAATGATTGCTTATTTAATTGAATAATAATTGAAACTCAAAGATTCAAAGTACATTTTAAAAGAAAGTTATTACATAATGAGTACTACTTGATGAT
Source organism: Agriotes lineatus (assembly GCA_940337035.1). Taxonomy (NCBI): domain Eukaryota; kingdom Metazoa; phylum Arthropoda; class Insecta; order Coleoptera; family Elateridae; genus Agriotes; species Agriotes lineatus. Next base: position 31,850,263 of record OW679196.1, on the reverse strand, counting down.
GGTAACAAAAATTAACAATAAATACAAAGTTGAATGTTGCATATGACAGAATAAAATTCTATTTGTAACAATTTATAAAGTGAGCACTATTCAAATTTATTTATAACACGTAGCAGGCAGGAATAATGGTAGTCTAGGATAGCAATAAAAAATTGGGATGATTATAGGAATAACAACTTAAAAAAACAACGAAAAATTATATATAAAATGGATATAAAAATTTTGTAATTGTGTAAATAAGTACATAATAAAACCCATTAAAATAACAAAGAATTTTAATAAAACGTAAAGGGGTATGTTGGTTGTACATTACATATGAAATACATATAGTCCAAGGCAAGATTTTTGAAATATCAAATACAATTAAAAATGGGATTGAAGAAAGCAGAACCAATTGGGTGTGTAGTAGAGGTCTAGTACATTGCAGGGAAGGTGCCATTGTGTGAGCTGCGAGGGGCGCTGGTCCGAGGCCGTACAGGAGTTTTGGTCTATTGCGGACTGTATGAACTTTGCACGGGATCACTGGTGGAGGCTACAATTTGTCAATTAGGTATGGATACATTGTTAGATGGTGGAGATACAATAAATACTTAGGCGTGCTGGAGATGCTGTCAATAGTTGGAAATCGGAGCCGTCTATAGGGCTGCAAAAGGTATCGCATTTTTGTTGGAGTTTGGAAGTGTCAGTGCAAAGTAAGTAGTTAAGTTGAAGGTATCTAAATAAATAAAAGGTGATTAATTAATATTAAGAAAGAGACATTATAAAAGTAAAGTACTTACCCAGATTACAGGGATGATGCTGTCAGTTTGACATTTAATTTAAAAATTAATGACAGAAGCATTTTAAATAATATATGCAAATTTGAATCTAAATATCATACAGTCAAAACCATTGTAATAGATATTAACGATACAAGTTTGATTATCAGCATCTTAACGAAACGAGTTTGATTGCCAAAACGAGGCGGTGAGCCGAGTTTTGCGGCAATCAAACGAGTCTCGTTAAGTGCCATAAGCAAACGTGTATTGTTCAATATTTTATCTTCATCAATAAACTCTGGTTCACTGTATAAAAAGAGTGCGGTAATATTCATTACCGCACTGAGTGCGGTAATATCTGTCCATTACCGCACTCAGTGCGGTAATGAAGCTCTTAACGATACTAAAATTAATTTGGTTAAGACGCTATAACAACACGGATGAAGATAAAGGATTTTATTTATGTCATATTGATTGGGGGGTGTCATTAAACACTGCTTGGAAATAATAGTTGACAGCCAGTGACATTCAATAATTGCAGTTCAAATATAAAATAAAATAGCAACAAACAAACTAGATTTCGGCGAATCATACCCTGATGAAAAGGAGTACTCATGTATTTTGAAATATAATTCAATTTAAAGTTATAATGAGGTTAAAGTTTCAATACTTGAATTAAATAAGCATACACACGTATCCACTGCAATATATATATATATGCATTTAATTAAATTATAGTAGTTTATTTACCTATCTAGAACGAAAAGTGACATTTTAAAGAACGAGAAAGTTGAATTACTTGTGAGGACCTTTAAAACACTTTTCGTTCGTGGTGAATACAACGGTTTATTTCATACTGCAAGTTTAATGAATTTTAAATAAAAGGTTGTAAATCATTTCAAATTTCATGTCAACAAATGACGTATAATTTTAAAGTACTTGAACTTTAAAATTTCACTTTAAAGTACTAGGACTTTAATGTTCAATTTTTTGTACCATAAATAAGTTTTAAAGTAAATTACTTGAATTTTAAAATTTTACTTTAAAGTAATAGAACTTTAATGTTCCATTTTTGTACCATAAATAATCCAAAAAATGTAGTTTTTGACATCAGTATGAAATAAAAACTTTTTAGTACTTTTTTTGTAAATAAAAACCGGCCTACGATCTAAGTCTAAGAATTAGCAAACTTTTAAGCCACCGTACAACTTAATCGGTCCAGTATCTTCGGAGGAGATAGCGAACAAACATAGAAACAAACAAAGAAAGAAAGAGAGCAACGATTTTATGTTATACTAGTTAGTCACCCGAACTACGTTTCGGTTCGCAAAATTAAGAGAGATTCATTAATATAAATTTTAAAAAAAGGATGCATCGGCGAAATCGAACCCGGGCCACCCGCGTGATAGGCCAGCACTCTACCCCAGGACCAGCCTCTCTTGTTTGATTAATGCGCGCACCCGAGATAATATTACACGGCGATAGGCTCTCCGCTCTGCTGTCTAGAAGAGTTAATTAAATTAAAACTTTTTCGCACTTTTTTTGAAAATAAAAACCGGCCTACGATCTAAGTCTAAAAATTAGCAAACTTTTAAGCCATCATACAACTTAATCGGTCCAGTATCTTCGGAGGAGATAGCGAACAAACATGTGTACACTCAAACATACAAAGAGAGCACCGATTTTATGTTATAAGATGATTTAGAAAAACTACTGCACTATCTAAAATTGGTGTCATAAGATTTTCCATATAATGCAATGCCTTCGTTTTTGGTGGTTTTGTTATCTAGTTGAATTTGCAGTCTTTCAAATATTTGTCTATTTCTTAGTTGTGTTGCAGAGTAGGTAGAATTTGCTATGAAATATATTGTTAAATTAACATGCTAAAGAGACAAGCATATCGTTAGAGAAAAATTATAACTTTATGCTTCGACATAGACATAATATTGGTTAGCTTTTGTGTGTAAACACAAACAGACACGATTTTCTCAAGACAGAAACCCAGAAAGTTTTGAAGCGTTAGTATTTATTAGCATTGTTGTCCTGTAACTTTTTGGGTGGTGCCTTCTATACTCACGTCTCCCAGTGTACAATTTTTTGCATGTGATAGCTCTGTTTCAACTTAGAAGAAATGGTAGAATGTTTTAGTATTTTAGCAACAGGTAAATAACAACATATAAAATAATTTTTATTTTATTTGTGTATATTACACATGCAGATAAATAAATTTTTTTAACGACATGTATAGTACATTTTCTCAAAAATAATTCAAATGAGTTGTTAACTCTGGAAATATTAGAAAATAAATATTTAATACAGTATAAAATGCATCACTTTCAAATATAATTTCCTATTATTGTAAATAATAGTGTTTTTATCGACAAATATTGATGGTTGATTATTACATATTCTTGAACACTATATAAACAATATTTTCTTAAACTAAGTTCTATCCATCAAATACTTCTTTTAAATACCTTTTAAAAAACTCATTTCAAACTAAACGTTTGGCATTATGTATGCTAACACGCCTCTGTTTATAGCTCAGCGGTAGGGTTACTTCAATGGCGTCGGTTTCGGAAGAGGAGGGTGGGCGTTACCTTTGTCGATGTTGCTGATTGACTGAAGTGAACTTTTAAGAGGTTTATTGGAGTAATAATCTTATGTACATAAATGCTTAAAACTATATATAATAAAAGAAAAAAAGAAAAAGAAAATACATATACAAAAGTAAACTACTCGTCTAGGCTCGGGCGCCGGTGCCTAGGGTGGGGATGGGGCGGCTTTTCCCGGTTGTCGGAGGCGGGGAACGTGGCCTGGACGCGGTCCGTCCCTTTCGGGGGGCGGTCCGGGGTGCGGCTCGAGCTTCCGCTAGGGGAGTCCGGGGAAGAGAGGTCCGTTGCCAGCGGGGCTGCGAGGTCCTCCTGGGGCGTCGGCGGCGACGGGTGATGAGGCGGTGGCGGCGAGCTTCCCCTGTGGGTGCTGCGGCGGCGGCGGCGGTAACTGGCTACGGGGCGGCGGGCTGAGAGCAGCGGCGGCGGCAACGTCGGCGGCAGTGCTGATCTCCTTGGCGGAGGCGGCGGCTGGCGGCTTCCTTCTGCGGTTGCAGCGGCGGCGGTGGCGACTGGCGACGGGGCGGCGGGCTGAGAGCAGCGGCGGCGGCAACGTCGGCGGCAGTGTTGATCTCCTTGGCGGAGGCGGCGGCTGGTGGCTTCCTTCTGCGGTTGCAGCGGCGGCGGTGGCGACTGGCGACGGGGCGGCGAGCTGAGAGCAGCGGCGGCGGCAACGTCGGCGGCAGTGCTGATCTCCTTGGCGGAGGCGGCGGCTGGCGGAAGTAGCTCGAATTCCAAATCCCCCGAAGACGGCAGACAGCAGAGTCCAATGAAGTGGATTGGCTCTAAGTCCACGTAGGTGATAGGCTCGGAATCCAGCGAGGGCGATAGGCTCCAAGTCCAAGGAAGCGGCAGCTCGGTGAACGGCAGAGTTGTCCTGGGAGGCTGGAATGGCTGCTGGTGGTCCTGGAGGCTGTAGTGGCTGCTGGTGGACTCTCCTGGATTGAGTCGCTGCTGGATTGACCCGCCGAGGCAGAGTTGTCCTGGGAGGCTGGAATGGCTGCTAGTGGTCCTGGAGGCTGTAGTGGCTGCTGGTGGACTCTCCTGGATTGAGTGATTTCCTACTGCCAGCGTCTGACTATTTAAAGGAGCCAGTCCTTTGTCAAACGCGATCTCGCAGCTCATTGGTCGAAGTAGAAGGGATGTTTTTGCCCGTTTTTGATGTATTTCGAATTATCGCGTTTAATTGAGCGGCGTGATCAATTATCGACTTGATTTAGGTCGCAATCAATAGTCGTTGAAATGTTGATTCTAACAACACCCAATTTGCTAGGTTTTGGAAAAGATTAATTGAAATTGGAATTTTTTTAATTCCGTGTTCGGCGTAAAACTTACTTAAGCATTACTCTTATTGCGTATGTTAAGAAGTTATTTTTGCTTCGATTTGGTTTCGCGCTAATTTTATATGAATTTTGATACTATTTACGCCTTCCTGGGATGCTTCCTTCCGCTAATTATAATTTAATTTGTAATTTTGCACCCTTGCCCGCTGTACTCGGTCGTGGCCCTGATTTCTTCGTTACAAAATGCTTTTCCGCCTGGCCGCTGTGTACGCTGAATTTCGGCCGCTCCGCCCGCATGCATTCGCTGGCTGATGGACCTGCCTGGGTGCTAAAGACTTGGGGTTGATTTTATCAGGTGGCGGTTAACTTTTCCTATCGGCAGGTATCCTTATGTGGGGGTTTTGATTAGGCGCACTCTGATTTAAGAGCGTTTTAGTAATTGAATTGGATTATTAATTTGGTAGCGCGTTCGGAGTTTGTTCGCAGTGGCGCCGTTTTGTCGGCTTCCGGATTTATTGGGGTCTGGCGAGCCGTTGGCCCTTTATTGTCTTTGTGCAGAGGTTTGCACTTGAGAATTGGTGCTCCTTTGAGCTGGCATGCCGCGATTTATTGTTTTATTTTTGCAACGGTTTTCTTTTAAATTCTTGTAGGATCGGGGCGATTTGCTGGTGAACAGATGTTTTTTTAATTTGTTTGCTGCCTGCTTGGCGATGAAAAATTACTTCGTTTTCTGTTAACCGGTTCATATTAATGCTTTCGTAACAATTTCTTAACATTACTATAGTAAGCTATTTATTGAAATCCTAATATAACACCAAAAAAATACATAATGCTAAATCTTTACAACTAAACATCATCGTACATAATAATAATAATAATAGATCTTTATTGAACAAAAGAATATACATTTGCCCAACAGGCGAAGTATCGGAAAACCGTTTTTCAACCCTGCCTATAACCAAATAAATTGTCAATAATGCACAAGAATTCATTAAAAAAAAGTGTTAATATAAAATATAAAAATAAAAAAACAAAATATAAAGGTAAATGGCTAAATGCAGTCAATGCAGTTGAAAGTGGAGAAGTAGATTATTTACAAACGCCAGATATATTTAATTACCAACCAACTTAATAACATAAAATAGAAAATAATGTAAAAAATAGCGTAGATACAAGAAGTAAACTTAATGAATAAATTAAAATGTCTACATTCTCTAATGAAAAAAATAAACAAAAAAATAAACAAAAAATCATGCTATGCAAGCTGTCTATTTAACAAAAGTGACTTTACTTGCTTCCTAAACAAGTTTATGCTATCACAATCTTTAAATACAGTTCTCAATCTGTTTAAAATATTGCATGCCAAATAGTGAAATCCAGACTGAAATTTAGTGGTTCTGTGTGGAGGAATACAATAATAGTCGTGATTTCTAAGGGTCTTAGTACGTACAGTATGCATTTGAATTAGCAACATCATTAAATATACAGGACAATGATTACGAACTACATTATACAACAAGCAACTATAGAATAGAGAAACCTATTTTCAAGTTTCAGTATATTTTGATTATTGTAGTGTTGTGTAATGTGCTCTAGGCGCTCAACATTAAAGGAAAATCTAAAACAGCAGTTTTGAAGTACCTGAAGTTTATGTTTATATTCTTGCGTAAGAAAATTAAAATATATGCTGGAACAATAATCAAGATGACTTAAAATTAAACTATTCATAAGGGTCCATTTGGTGTTTGATGGTAGTAATGATTTAAATTGATATAAAGACGAAAGCTTTCCGTAACAAACAGCAATTTTCTTATTCACATGGGGCAAAAGGATAAGTTTTTATCTAATATTACACCCAAACTTTTGACGCACTCACGCAATGGTATTTCACTATCACTAATACGAATTTTGGCAGTCATTGTTAAGAGGGCTACACATCGCACTGCACTGGAACCGATGCATATGGCTTCTGTTTTAGTAGGGTTGATTATAAGACCGTTGTTTTTAGACCATTCAGTAATCAGGTTTAAATGTTCATTTATGATATTAATTGCATCATCATAGAAAACATTTGGTATTAAATTTACTAGGGGACCGGGTTATAATAGTGGACTGGGGTAATAATAGACAAACCTTGCAAAATATTTAAATTTACCGCTTCACACTTTTCGTTGGCGGTAAACATCACTTCCATGTCTTGGGAATGTGATGCAATAAGCGAAAATACGGTAAGTTCAAATACTTAACAAAATATTTTTGTTTGAAAATGTTTCTATGTCTGAATTTAACATGCAAATTGGCGTCTCTGCTCACAACAATTAACTTTTGCCCGTACTCATAATCCGTACTCCGTTCGATCTCCGACTTGAGAATGTCTCAAGTACACGAACCGATTCCATAGTTGTTACTTGGTTACCAAGCAATACTCCACCTGTGCTTGCCGGCATGCTTACTCAAGTTAGGTTACGACCAACCTTGAGACGTGCTTAGATATACCATAACCACACTTTTTGACATTACGGCCTTTTTGATTTCCGCATTGTGAAAGTTAGTGAAAGTATAAAGAAATATAAATGATAAATGGATTATTGGAGAGGAAGCTGCGTGGCGCAGATGGGTTAGCGCCAGGTTTGCATTAAGCAAGTCCTCGGTGTTCGAATCCCGCTGGGGTCGGAATTTTTCCGTATCCTTGGCGATTAGAATCGGGCTCAGTGAGACCATTCACAGTTGGGCACCAAATTAACTGTGCTCTACTCAGAACCACAGACCTAAGAGATAGGGTAACAAGGTCAACACATCACCAAGACACATATCTCATACAATGGTTGCTGCGCAAGCACCAAATGCGCGATCCAACTCTGTATGCCGAATCCTGGGCAAGTTGATCATTGTACCGCCAGATGCCAGCGTATATAGCACCAGCCTCGACACCGCAAGGTAAATGAGGTTACAGATAATACATACATACATGGATTATTGGAAGCAAGAACGTTTTGAATTGTTAGAGTTCCTTGACATGGTAGGGGAAGAAGGCAGTGGTAATATATTAAGGATGCCTTAAAAGATATATCAGGAATATGGAAAAGATATCGTTTTAGAAAACACTTTTTGTTTTACAAAGGATTGTGTCGCTGGTATCTGATAATCTCAGGAAGGTAAACAATCGGGGACTGCCCTTCTTGCCAATAGCACAAATGTTGATAACCTTACGGTTTTATGCTACCGGAAACTATCAAGTGGGTAATTTCCTTAGCTTTATAATATGTAAGAATGAATAGCATTTAATATTATCCTACTAGTTTGTTGAAAAATATTTTATCTTTGTATGCTGTATCTGGTCACTTACTGGGAGCTAGCCAACAATCTGTCAGAATTATAAAAAGAGTTCTATAGCACTCGCTGAACAGCTTGGGGAGCTCATTCACTTCCCAGAAACTGAAAATGAATAGAGGAACAATATAGACTTCAGCCACTGGTGTTCTTTATTTGGGTCGTCGGCGTCGTTGCATCGGTCCTTTTGTCTTGAACGATTTTGTAGTGCGCCACTAAATTTGCCAGCAGCAACTTTTCTTTTTACGTGTAGGCTATAATTTTTACCATCTTCTCTGCGAAACAATTTTATTACGTGGAAAACACAATGTAAAATTTTAATTTTTGTTCCATTTCACTTTTGTACTGTGATTTTGGGTCATGTATGACAATAATGTTGCAGGCGGCAAGGTAACAACATGAAAGTTACTAGATTTCAGCGATATTCATGATCTTCGCCGAGAATTGCCGAAGTCTTGTTTATGACATACAACCGAAGCAGAGCATTCGTGAATACTTGAGATCGACTCCATTGAGCATTGCTCAAGCACAACTTTGAGATTCAACTATGAGTACGGGCATTTAAAACTCAAGTTTACTATTTAGAAGTAAATTGAATATTGGAGGTTGTTATCCAATAGTGAGGTTATGTATGTAGCAAATTTGAGGTTTTCTTTTAAAGCCGGTTTTACGCTGGTTTTAGTCCACTATTACCCGCACAAATTTAAACTTTGGTTGTAATAGTGGACGTACGAGTTTAAGTTACGTGTATAATAGTGGGCTCTCCCAAAATCATTTATTTATTTCAGAAATATGCCTAGAATATATAAAAGTAAAAAACAAGCGAGTGAAATATGATGATGGGGCTCTGCAGATGGCTTTAGCAGAAGTAAAACGTGGACATACCTTAAGAGATGTAGCCGAGAGGTATAATATTCCGAAATCCACTTTAGGAAAATATAAAGGGGTTGTAAATATTTCAAATATCCATGTAGGTGCTGGCAGAAAAACAAAATTGCCAAAAGAAGACGAATATGCTGTAGCAAAATACCTTTATGAAAGTGGTAAATATGGCTACGGCTTAACCAAGGCTGAAATGTTGCGATTTGTAAAATAATTCTGTGAGGCTACTGAACTAACTTGGAATGAATTAGGGCCTAGTCGCGAGTGGTACGAAGGATTTATGAAAAGGCACCCTCAGATTTCTGTTCGTAAAGGTGAAAGCATGAGTTCACAGCTTTTGAGGGGAGCAGATACATTCGTAATAAAAGAGTGGTATCAATTATTACAGAGTTTATATGAAAAGGAGAACATTTCTGCTACAGATGGACACCTTGTATTTAATTGCGATGAGACAAGGTTTTGCCATGACCAAAAAGATGTAACACTTATTGCACCCAAAGGACAAAAGAGAGTTTCGAAAAACATTGCAGGCTCCGGTAAGAAGAACACCACTGTCCTAGCCTGTGGAAATGTTAGTGGTGAAAAGCTGCCACCCTTTATAATTTTTAGAGGCAAATATATTTGGCAGAACTGTATATCTAATGAAGATTATCCAGGTACTTTGTACACAGCACAAAAAAAGGATGGATGGAGGGTGACCTGTTTTTTAAATGGTTTACAGAGGCTTTCTTGCCTTTTGTAAAATTGATTGAAGAAAGGGGTGGTAAAAAAGCTATCCTGACATATGACGGTGCAAGTGTTCATACCAGTTATAAGTTAGGTATCTAAATCTGCAATAGATAATGGAGTCATCTGGATGAAGTTACCTCCCAATGTATCTCATTACATGCAACCTCTTGATAAATGTGTTTTTAAACCAACTAAGATAATGTGGAACAGGTTAATGATTGACTGTAATAGAGAATTTCTTGGAAAATTATGGCCCAATGAGTTCTCTAAAAAAATTAAAATAATATGGGAACAAACTTTTAAATCGGAATATTTAATGTCTGGATTTAGAGCTACTGGACTTTTTCCAGTAAATTTTAACAAGTTCCCTGAGGAAGAGTTTGATCCTGTAAAATTTAAGAGATATGAAAGCAGAGATCAAGAAGTCAATACTAACAACCCAGAACCAGATCGAAACCCTACAGTGGAACCAGTAGCAGGACCATCAAAATTCGAAGATTTTATAAGGACAAAATTAACTGAAAACCTGTCCAAAATAGCTCTTGAATCTAAAAAGAGATAAAGCGTTACTGATAATGTAGGAACTGTATTAACATCTACCACTGCCCTGAAAATACTTAAAGATATGGAAGATAAAGAAAATGAAAAACCCAAGAATAAAGGTAAAAAGCAGCTAAAGGGAGGAACTGAAAAAAATAAAAGGATGACCGAAAAGAAGAAAGTAGTAGTAAAACGTAAAATCCGAAAGCTATCAACTTCATCTGAATCTTCGGGAGCTGAAATGGTTTTAGAAAGCGAGTTTGAAGGAGAAGAGTTCAGTGAAGATGAAAATGAAGATGTATAAGAAAATGTTATAAACGGTTGTGCAACTGTAACTGTAAACAACATCCACCGTGGTAGTTTTGTTCTAGTAGAATCCATATACAATCGCAACACAAAGAAGGAATCTGTTAAAACATTTGTTGCTCAAATTTTAGATTCAAATTTAAATGATCAGGATCGAATCAGTTGTTTACGAAACTACAAAAAAAAAACGAAATACATATGTATTCCCTCAAGTACTCGATGTAAACATAATTGAATATATTCAAATAAAATCTTTACTACCCGAACCAAAAATTTATCGAGGACGCCATATTTTTTCTAACGTAGGTTAGATTAGGTATAAACTGTACGTTTTAATTTCCTTCAAATATACAAATGAATATACCTACTTAATGTATTTTTTTGTGTTTTATATTTACCTTTATTACCTATGTCTAAAACAATTATTCTTTAAGACAAATGCAGCTCATAAGGTTTTTTTATAAAAAATAATATTCAATTTAGTGATGAATTTGGGGCTTTTGTTTATTTAGACATGCATAACTTTTTTAAATTTACTGTGTTTCAAATGAAACAAAAAGCTGTTAATTGTGTATGTTTAGGACATGTCCCTTATTACCAAAATGAATGAACAATGAATTAGGAAACAAATTGCAGAGTAAGTCTACTATTACCCCTAGTCAGTTGGGTGAGAACAGCACTGGAGCAAAAAACTGTGACGGCAAACCTAGGGGACTGTTCAATGAGGACCAGGGTGACGGGAGGTTGCCCGCAAGGCAGTTGCCTCTCACCTCACCTGTGGTGTCTTATAATGGATGGTCTACTGGGATGCCTAACGGAAGAGGGCTTCTATGCACAAGCATACGCAGACGATGGACTGGTACTTGTTACTGGCAGGTTCCTAAACGTCGTCTGCGATAGAATGCAGGTAGCCTGCAGGATTATTAAAAGATGGTGTGAAGAGAAAGGTCTGTCGCTAAACACACTAAAGACTGAGATCATTTTCTTCACAAAAAGACGAAAACTTCAGGGTCTGAGGATACCAAGTTGTGTACGGAAGACCACTTGCATTAGTGCAAGAGGTCAAGTACCTGGGGGTAATCCTCGACAGCAAATTAAGTTGGAGATTGCATTGTAACGTACTGCCCTTCTGCTAATAAGGGTTAATGAATTAATTAATCACCATCGGGTAGCTCTCTCAGTCGGAGTTAATTTGGTTCAGACAGATATACACTTTGAGACCAGCAAACAAACAGCAGGATAATTTTAGACAGTTTAATTATAGCGTAATGTATTTGCAAACATAAGCATTATTCATTAGAGCAAAATAAAACGTATTTTACAATAAATTGAGCAATTATACGGGAGGTCCTGTTGCGAACACCTAGCGTCCCGGCAACCAGTCTTGCATCCGTGTGTTGATGGTCCAGCAGTTCGAGCCTTGGAAAAATCGACGAGACGCCACTGGTCGGGAAGTCGATCCGTCAAAATTGGTTTCCGGCGGTGCCAACGTTCAGGCTCGAATCTCAGGTTTAATGTCGAAAGCACGTGTAACTGCAAATATAGGTTAATTCGGCTATGTCAGGATTTATGACTTACGACACCGGGATAGTGCGGCAAGTCCCGGTGACTCGGGGGTTGTGTTTGTGCGGGATGCGATGGAATGGGAAGCCAATGGTAATTTCCACCTGGGGCTCGGCTTCGTGTCTTCAGCGAACGACAGGACAACGTCGTCACGGCGGTCGCCCTCCGGAGATGCGGTGGGAACTTGTTTGGACTGTGAGTAAATCTCTGTAGTCAACAAATATTAAAAGCAAACTTAAACGGCCTTTAAAATTGGCGACGTGCCGGGCCGCAATAACATGAATTTGGCTGATGTAATTATTACAAAATAGACGTATGAAACGAGCTTGCTAATAAGCCCTCGTCTCGAATACGTCTTCCAGGAAATTTGTTACAACTATCTGCCAACGGGTTTGGGCTAAAAGTTTATGTTGAGTCCAGGTTATAACATGAGTTGGATTAATCAGCGAAGCGGTTCTCCAGTGGAGATCGTCGCCTCCAAGAGCTAATCCATCAGGAAGGGATTTGTTCAGGTTTTAGCTAGAAACACGGCCTCCAGTATTGGAGTCGTCGGTTCAACTTAGCTACAGGAAACACTTAGGACGCAGGATTCCAAAGTGTAAAGGAAAAATTCTTCTTAAACGGTCGGACAGGATTAGAGTTCAGGGAAACGGGAACGGGGAACTCTCGGGGAGTTATCTGGAAGAAATCTCGGGAATGAATGCGAATGAATCTCTAGTGATTCGGTCGTGAAGCGCTTTTATGTGCCCCTCTTCGTGCTTCGTGCATCTAGCAACCACTTCGGGGATTCTAAGTGAGGGAGCAGCGCATACGTGGAGCGGGGAAATCTCCATGATGTACTTGGCCGCGCGGGCCAAACATTAAAACTCGTAACGCAACGTAGAAATAGCTAGCGGAGAACGCGCGAATTAATTTTAATTCAGAAAAAACGCGTTTCCGCTGGGCGAAACGTTACAGCATGTCGACAGGACGGTGAAGAAGTCGACAGCGAGCTTATGGCAGTTGCGCAGAGCAATAGGCAGGAACTGGGGGATAAACCCTAAGATTCTGCACGGGCTCTACACATTGGTAGTAAGGCCAAGAGTTCAGTATGGCTCAGTGGTCTGGTGGCCTAGTGTAGAGCGCCCCAGTATTTTCGTAAGATTGGCAAAGGTCCAACGACTAGCCTGTCTCGGAATTACAGGAGCAATGAGGACAACCCCAACAGCCGCACTTGAGGTAATATTGGGACTCCCGGGCCTCGACACTTGGATAAAGAGAGAGGCCATGGGTACCCACCTCAGAATGCGGGATACGGGGCTATGGAATGACCAGGGTGTTCGCACGGGCCATGCTAGAATCGCCGACATGGCTGCTAGAGAAATACCTCTATCAGCCTACAGGGTAACCGAAGCAGAGGACCGGCTAAGGTTAAAAAAAAGATTCTCACTATTCCAACAAGGAAACAATGGAAGCAAAAAAGGGTTAAGCTCCAGTCGAATGCCTTGATATGCTACACGGATGGTTCTCGAGTGGCGGAAAGGCAATCCTCTGGAGCAGGAATTTATATGGAAGGCCGAAGGGTACAAGAAAGCTATGCTTTAGGAATATTCACCGCGGTATTCTAAGCAGAAGTTTATGCCATCCTATCGGTGGCAACAAGGAACGAGGTTAGGATATCCCCAGAGCAAAAAATGTATATTTGCTCCGATAGCCAAGCCGCACTAAAAGCAATATTCTCGGCCAGGACAAGATCAGCTCTTGTCCAGGAATGTGGAGATGTTTTAGCCGAATTGGCAAGGGAAAAGGACGTCGAGCTCATGTGGGTCCCGGGACACACAGGGGTCCAAGGCAATAAGAAGGCGGACGAACTAGCCAAACTCGGAGCCGGAGAAACTTGTTTTCGACCGGAACCCCTTCTGGGTATAACAAGGCAGCAGGTCTCAGCAGCCCTAACCGGGTGGGCTTACAAGACCAGCGAGGAAAAGTGGAAAGGATGCAGGGGCTGTCGTCAGGCAAAGTACCACATAGCGGGATTTGATTCAAAGAAATCTGTCTGGCTAATGGGAAGGAGATATGTACATGATACCTTTGTCATCTGGTCACATGGACGCCAGACATTGAATCTGTTTCTAAAACACCTAAATTCTGTACATCACAACATACAATTCACAATGGAAGTAGAGAAAAATTGCAGTATTGCGTTTCTAGACGTCCTGGTGAAACGTAAATCAGATGGCAGTTTAGGACATGCAGTCTATAGAAAGAAAACACACACGAACAGATATCTAAATGCTGACTCACACCATCATCCAATGCAAAAAGCAACAGTTCTCCAGACTCTGGCGACAAGAGCCGTTCGTATCTCAGACGAGGAAAATCTAGAGAGAGAAAAGCTACATCTGTTTGACTTTTTACAAAGAAACGGATACACAACTACCGCCATACGAAAAGCACTAGACAAGACTATGACAAAAAAGGGCTAAAGAAGAATCTCCACCTCTGAAAGGCTTAGCATTTCTACCTTACGTTAAAGGCTCTACTGATAAGATAGGACGTGTCCTGCAACGATGCAACATCAACTGTGTTTACGAGCAAGGAAACTTTGGGTAACGGCTTCAGATCGGTAAAAAACAGGATTCCAAGTTTAAAAACCGCTGGCGTATATCGCATTCCTTGTTCTTGCGGCTCGAGTTACATTGGACAAACTGGTGGTTCCGTTGATCTAAGACTCCAAGAACACAAAGGTGATTGCAAACACAAACTCATCACAAAATCAGCCGTAGCTGAACATACATTTACAGATGGGCACATTCTAGAATTTGAGCATGCCAGAGTACTTGCCAGAATACCTCATTACTTCCCACGAGTGATACGTGAAGCCATAGAAATAGAAAAACATCCAAATAATATCAACAGGGAAGATGGCTTTAAGCTTAGTAAAACGTGGACCCCTGTGATACACGATCTAAAGCATTACAACCACTGTGCGTCATACGGCCACGCCCCACGGATTACGTTGCACTCGGATGACCAACCAGCGTTGCGCTTCTCCGTGCGCCTGGCACAGAGGACTATAAATACCTCCACACCGACCTTCGATTCTACCGAGCTCTGTGGCTTAGTGCGTAGCACGTCCACTTAGCATTCGGGAGGTCGTGGGTTCGATTCCTGCGGCCGCCTGCCTTGATTCAGGTTTTTAGGTGGTTTTTATGAGTCAACAGAGTACCTTCTCTGAGGCGAATGCCGGGGCAGTATTTCTCCACCTTTCCTGACCTTTCTTCCAGTCTCCACCCCTCCTTTCTCTCACCCATCCCGAGTTTCCCGTTCTTGGCTGAAGAGGGACGGAAGGTCCCTATAGCAGCCCGCCCCCAGTTGGGGGAATTGAAATAACCTTTACCTTTGTCCTTGACCTTTTGTCCTTCGATTCTTAGTGCGACTTTCACTCTGATGATGCAAGCTGCAAGGTCTTGCGAAACGTTAGTGAATATGGATGCACAAACAGCAAAACGGCCAAATCTGCGTAAGTATCCTCGTTCTCAAGATACTCAAACAACACGATCCACCAAAGAGCATGGCCATCGCGCGGGTTTTTGCTCGACTTCACAAGGTGCAAGGCACAGTGAGCCAGAAAATGCTGGGTGTTCATATACAAATACTACGCGGTCTAAGCCGAAATTCTATGCTAAGGAGAATAATGGGAAGGAGCCGAAGAACCACAAATCTTTTGATAGAGATCTTGACAGGCCACTGTAAACTAAAGAGACACCTAACACTGATAGGAGTAGAGGAAGATCCCATTTGCCCAAGATGTGGGAGGGACGAGGAAACGTCCTTTCAGTACTTGGAAGAATGCGAAGCGTACCAGCAACTGAGGTATAGAACCTTTGGAGCACCTACGCTTCGAATGGAAGAGTTGAACTCCCTATCCTGGGCCGAAATTCTGATCTTCATTCGAAAATCAGGAAGGTTTAAGCAGGGAGAAGAGCCCATCGAAGAGGACGATAATGAAGGTGGTTGAGGGGATGGCATGAGGTTGCCAAAAAGGGCCTATGGTGGCCTACTTGCTAGACTTCGGTCTCCCCACAACTACTACTACTACTAATACTACCCTCTGGGGGGGAATAGTGGACAATAACAACAAAAAATGTATTTTTATGTACCGATTGAACAGTAAAGTCTATTCAATTAAAGTTGTACTTTTTGGAGTCATACATCGAGGTAAGTTCCCTGAATATATTAAGTTTTTTAATGTTAATGGTTTCAAAGAAAAATAAGGGTGTCCACTATTAGCCCTTAAGTCCACAATTACTCTCCGCTCCCCTATCTAAAACGTAAAGTAACTATGGTTTATTTCTACATACAAATTTACCAGTCAAAACCTTCACTCAGCATTGACTAAAGTATTTCAATTGTTGTTAAAGTACACATCGATCAGTCAAAAAATATATTCAGCAGAATTTATTTTCCATCACGTATTCTGCAAATATCTACTTCCTATTCTTTCCACCATTAAAAATGAACAAAATCTTTAAAATGAAAGATATAAAATTATGTCTTGTAAAAATTAGAACCCAAAGCTAAGAGTCTAAATAGGTTGGTGTATTTCAAACTTTATTACAGAATAGCAGTTGACTTATCACAAAAATTCGCTGTAACTGACCTAACTTCCTAAAATTGACCTTCTCATCTGCTGTGCACGTGAAGTTTGAAATAGTCTCTAGTATTACTACGGCATATTGCTTCAAATTTTTAAAATAGCAGAGCAAGTAGTGATGTAGCAACAGCAGCAGTAATTTAAAAAACTCATTGAGCAATTATTTACAGTTAAGTAAAAATATATGGAGTCAGAACTATATAAAGGAGGAAGCAAACAGGTTGATGGTTTCAAGGCATTAAACCGGGGTGATGCGAGTATTCTCCCATATTTTGTTAATTATATTAATTAAAAATTAATGGATGGTTCGGCTCTGTTTAGAAATATAGTGTAGAAAGCTATAGCATATAAATTATTGTACTGGTTATGTACTTTAAAATCACTTTTCTACACTCTAACCATAGAACATGTAACCCTTCGGGATAGAACCGTCACTTCTTATTGGCCAGTTAAAACCTTGTTATTCTTTTTCAGGCCGATAGAGGCGTTAGTGTTGTTATATCAAGTGTATCTTTGGCTATTCAGACAAAGATAGCTAAATACACAATTTCGTATGCTAGAATGACACAGAGCGTAGCGCGACGCGTAGGAACTATAATATGAATACCGGCATGTTCGGCGCATGTATGACGCATGCAAACATTCAAAACCTCACTTTCTAAAGCGTTCTGCTGAGGTAAACAAGTGAGTAATAAGTTCAAGTTGCGTATTTTTCATTGTTAATAGGTAAGTTAAGTATAGAAATGTGTTTTAAAGAATGTTCACTTTTAACATACGCAATGTGTAACAGCAAATCCATCATGGTTGGCATCAAATTCACCTATGAACTTGAAACTAATTTATCTATTCCATTCCTGGATCTCTTGATCTTCCGTAACATAGCCTCACATTCACTAGAGTTTAAAATTTATCGGAAACCCACTTTAACCGATTCTGTCATTCCCTTCTCATCTCACCATCCCTTATCTCAGAAACTGAGTTCCTTCAGGTTCCTTTTTAGGC
Source organism: Agriotes lineatus (assembly GCA_940337035.1). Classification (NCBI taxonomy): domain Eukaryota; kingdom Metazoa; phylum Arthropoda; class Insecta; order Coleoptera; family Elateridae; genus Agriotes; species Agriotes lineatus. The sequence goes on along the minus strand of OW679196.1, from coordinate 31,832,622 downwards.
GTTTGCTTCTGACCCCTTTAAGTAATAGCAACTTCATTAATGAACTCAATATCATAAAACAAATTGCTGTTAATAACGGTTACTCACTTAACCTTATCATGCCTATCTTTCATCGGTTACAGCATTCACTAACTCAAACCAAATTGTTATCTACTAGATCTTCTGACACCAAAAATGAGCTCACCACGTTTCGTTCACTACCTTACATTTCCCCTTTTGTCAATTCTCTAAAAAACATTTTTAAACGCTTCAATATTACAATTTCCTTTTCCTCGCCCTTTTCCCTTAATACTATCCTAGTCCATAACAAAGATTGTTAGCTATATTTATCTATAAATTCCTTTACCTACCTTTAGGTCATCGCTATATCTCTTAGTTAACAATCGATCACTATAAAAGTATATTTGAGGCCCGTCTCTAGCATCAGTGAAGACGTCGCGGATTCTAGTTTATGATGTTATAAATGGCGCCAACAAGTTAAACTCAAATATACTGATATAAGCCAAGAAACTTGTAACTTCACTTTCTATCAACTAATAACAATACGATTATTGAACTCCCTATCAAAATGAAAGAAAGCAATACTTGTAGCTGGTTTTATTAATACTCGAACATTACTACCATCGATCAGACAATTAGCATCTTTACTATTACTACCTCACGCAGGGTACCCCAAATAGTTTAACTTAAAACGCTCGTAAGTCTAATGGTTACACAGTTTTTATATGCAAAAATATCATCAGATTCTAACTACCACACTTATCTTTGTGCCGATATACTCGCAGACATTTAATACGTCCCGTTACTCCTAACACATGTCAGCTTGACAGGTTCCAACCTCGGCTGTCATTTGCTATACCTCGACCCTCAATACTGCGGTAGATTAGCTTTCCAATACTGTCCGCCTAATAGTTGTTGCTATAAATCGAATTTCCAGGTAACAAAAGGCAAATTCCATATTAAACTACATACCCTGTTCACAGGCAATAAACTTCGCAATCGTTGTATTCGTGTTTCCCAGATCGCTTTACAGCTTGAATATAAATATTCATTGGAAAAATGACATCTGCTTAATGAACTCCTCTACAGGAACGGCTGGCTAGTAAACCAATTCTTTACTATCACCAAACCAGAATAAATGGCGAGATTGTCATTTACACCCCACGAAAACTCTTGCCTTATTTAAAAGCTGATATACAAATTTTCTCTCAAACAAAACCAACCTTGTTTTTATATCTCCTCTAGCAACGAACAAAGCCAATCTGATATTAATTTTATCGCGTCACTCTCACTAGATTCCTCATTCAACACTAGTATTAATATCAAATGCTTTTGACACGTAACAAACTCCCCCCTTACCAGAAAGGAAAAATTTCAACGAAATTTTTAACTAAATAAAAACTTTATCCTAAAAGGATACATACATATACGCTAGAGAGTCATTAAACCGTCTGTCATAAGACGTCTCTAACAATTAATCTAAAAAAAAACCCAGTACCCACACCACAAACAAGCAACTACACTGTAGAGACGGTGATGACCCCAGGAGGAACCCAGGACCAGATCAACCCCACAGCGTACCTCCCCTGACAACTTCCAATAAACCCCCGAGGTGGAAGCACACCTCCACACAGTTTCAGGTACTGTCAGACCGAAAATAGTTAAGCCAAAACGAAGAATAACCAGGATCTTTCTTTTGACAACCCTGGGGAGAAAGTAACCCCAGTGAAAGAGGGTTAAAGAAACCAGAAAAGTGAGAGGCAGAAGCCAACATCCACACAACTCTCATACGCTCCGACGGAGGGATCCTTCAGCGCCCCGAACGGCCTGAAGAAAATGCCCACCAATCTTCATCTCACCTGCAACAATCACTCATCACCAGAGATTGCATCCGCACCAGATCAAAGAGAAATAAAAGAAAACAAATTGTCATTCATCTAAGTAAACAGTTCATTCAAAACAAAATCGACATTCACTACATTACAAGAGAGAAATATAGACAAAGCTTTAAGAAGAAAAGAAGGCGAAGAATGAAGGACTGGTCATCTTAAAAAAAAATTTATTGTAGGGAAACACCCTATATCCCCAAACCCCAAGGGATACCTAAAAGAAACGAAGAAGTTGTACTTCTTTAACGATTAATCTCGTTACCCTTATGTCCGCTTAGGAAAAGCAGGATAACGTAACGCTCTTCCAATACAATCAAAAAGAAAACCATCCATTAACATTTCCCAACAGGGAACTCCGTATACTTATACCCAAAAGAAGGAAAAGAACAAGATATTAAAGTTTCCCAAATAGTGTCCTTCCCGACTGTGCCCTTCCAACCACACTATACCTTAAAATGGGGAAAGAACAAGATATTAAAGTTTCCCAAAGATTGACCTACCCTACTGTGCCCTTCCAACCACCCTATGCTTTACAGGAGGGAAAGCAAGATAAAAATGCTCCCTAAAGTGACCTTCCCTACAGTGCCCATCCAACCACCCTATGCACATCACACATCATTAATTGATCTCAGAGTTATCATAAAGTTTCAAATCCTTGGTATGCCAAGTCCCCTTTAATATTTTTCCGTCAGGATCTTTGAGTTCATAAACCCATCGTGAAAACTTTCGATTAATAATAAACGGTCCTATAAATTTTGCAGCAAGCTTGGAAGTAAACTGACGAGCAGCATCTGATAACACATAGTGTCTACGCAACACTGCTTGATCCGGAACGAACTCGAAAGGTCGTCGACGAAAGTCATAGCGAGTTTTTGACTTTTGATAAGCCTTATCCAAACGACGTTTAACATCAGCATACAGTTGCTTGAGTACTATAGAACGATTATCTAAATCTCTATCCCGATTAAATTGAATTTCCGGATTTCCATCACCAACTACCGGTTCGTGATTTAATATGATTTCTCTGCCAAAATTAATGAAATATGGAGTTTTTCCCGTAACTTCATGAACTGAGGTACGTATAGCACAAACTACGTGAGACAGATATTTATCCCAATCTCGATGACGATCTGATACATAAGCTGTCAACATAGTTTTCAGCACTCTGTTTATACGTTCCGTAGGATTAGCTTGAGGATGATAATTGGCAGTAAACGAAATCTTACAGCCATACTTCTGATTTAAAGTTTGAAACTCATGACTGCGAAACTGAACGCCATTATCACATATGATTCGCTTGGGAACCCCAAACATCAAAAATACGTCTTCCTGATGCTGTACGGAGCGGAAACACTAATGGAAACTTACTAAAACAATCAGCCACTACGAATATATACGCGTATCCTCGTACTGAACGAGGTAAGGGACCTACAATATCACAACAGATTAGTTCCCAAGGCTTCGAAATTAATGAATGTCCACCCATATACCCTGCAGGGGCTCTCTGTTCTGGTTTAATTCGTTGACACGTTTCGCAACGGCGAACATAAGCAGCCACATCATAACGAAGTTTAGGCCAGTAGTATCTTTGTGCAATACGATGAAAAGTTTTATTAACACCCGTATGACCAGCGGTCGGAATATCGTGATTTTGTTTGATAACTTCTTGGCGTTGAGTCTGTGGAACAACCAGTTTCCAATGATCTTCATCATCTGCCAAGTCTGGATAATCGGTTCGAACATATTTATACAATTGACCGTCACTAACTCTCCAATGGGGAAATTTTCGAGGATTGTTAATAACAAATCGACACATACGATGATACCATGGATTACCAGCAGGACCAAACTGAACGTTAATAGCATCAATGACAGGAACAGCACGAGACAAAGTGTCAGGCACAACATGTTCTTTCCCTTGTCGATGAATAATGTCAAAATCATATTGTTGAAGGCGAACTGCCCATCGAGCGATACGACCAACAGGGTCTTTAATACTATTAAGCCATTTTAAGCTATAATGATCAGTTACTACCGTGAACTTAGTTCCCTCAATATATGGTCTAAGTTTTTCAATAGCAAAAAGGACAGCGAGGCATTCACGCTCTGTTGTGCTAAAATTTCGTTCGTTTCTAGTAAGCGACCGACTAATGTAACATATAACTTTCTCTCCATCAGCTTGATGTTGAGTAAGTACGGCACCAATACCATAACCAGAAGCATCCGTTTGAATAACAAAGGGTACAGAAAAATCAGGGCAAGCTAATATCGGAGCAGATATCAAATGTTCTTTAATATCACTGAAGGCTCGTTCACAATTACTATCCCAGAAAAATTTCGCATTCTTGCGGAGCAAGGATGTAAGAGGTCCGATAAGTGAAGAAAAATTCGGAACAAAGCGACGATACCATGACGCCATACCAATTACACGACGTACTTCCTTCACTGACACAGGAGTAGGAATACGATTAATTGCATCTACTTTTTCTGGGTCTACTAATAAACCGCGTGAATTCACTACATAACCGAGATACTTAAGTTCTGGCTTACAAAAATGACATTTATTTTGGCTTAAAGTAAGACCAGCAGCTAATAACCGAGACACAACCTCACGAAGAGTAGAAAGATGTTTTTCGAAAGTTGGCGTACAAATTACAATATCGTCAAGATACGTAAAGACATATGGTTCCAAATCAGCACCAATAACCCTATCAATTAGGCGTTGCCACGTTGCCGGCGCCGTATGCAAACCAAACGGTAGGCGGCGAAATTGAAATAACCCCCTATTAGGCACAGTAAACGCTGTTAAAGGGCGTGAAGAAACAGCCACAGGTATCTGCCAATATGCGGATTTAATATCAAGAGTCGTAAGATAATGTGCGTCACGAAGTTTATCCAAAGTACTTGATACATATGGAATGGGATAAGCATCAGGTTGACTGACTTTATTAAGTTGGCGATAATCAACACAGAACCGATAACTACCATCTTTCTTTTTAATCATTACTATTGGAGATGACCAAGCAGAAGTCGAAGGTTCTACCACTCCCTCATCCAACATTTTCTTTAACTCAAGATCTACCTGTTTCTGCAGAGCAGGAGAAATAGGATAATATCGCTGCTTAATAGGCGACGATGTGGTTTTAATTTCATGTTCAACAAGATGAGTGCATCCTAACTTATTTCCCATTTTACTAAAAACTTCTTTGACAAAACAATCTAATTGTTCTCGCTGAACTTCAGATAAATGTTCTACTGCCTGTATTGCATTAACTTCCGGGATCAAGTGATCTTTCGAGAAGGTCCATTCGTTAATTCTAAGATCGGTTACAATACCCATTCTACGCAAAAAATCGCATCCCAAAATCAAGGTATGGGGTACGGAAGGCACAACTAATAACTCACAAATACAAACTCTATCGCGAAGCATAAGTGGTACTGTAACTATACCTAATATTTGACATTTTGCACCGTCAGCAACATTACATGTCCTATCTTTACTTGGTGTAAGCCTACAATGACCTTTCAACAGCTCCCATCCCTTTCTACCAACAACAGTATGCGAAGCACCCGAATCTAACAATCCAAGAATCTCATTACCAAAAATTGAAACTTTAAGATACGGTCTCTCATCAGGACCTGCGTGACTTAAAATATAATCTAAAACAGCTTTAGAACTAAAATCCGAATTATTTACAACATTGACCGAAGAATTTTTTCGACACCGCGCTATTCGGTCGTCTAGCGGCGTCGACCCCCATTTCCCGAACATGAAGGGCATGTACGGACAGTCCACAACCATAGCAATATTGTTTACTATTTGCTGAACAGTTACGCGCAAAATGATTCGGTTTATCACATTTCCAACATCTCAAATCAGAAGGCTTGGTTGAATTGATTACGTTCGGTGGGTTATTACTACGAGTTTGAACGTAACCCTCATTTGAGGATACATTCACTGTATGAATCCTAGCATTACATTTCGACTTTTGATAGGCTAGATCGGGTTCTAACATTCGATTTCCCTGAGTGGGAGGTCCACGGAACCGTTGTGCACGCACATGTGCATCTTCAACAGCTTTACACACTCGAAGTAATTGTGAAAAGGAAACTATGTTCTCTAAAGCCAGTTGGGTTTGGAAATGTGGTAATAAATTCCTACGTATTAGATTAAGGCGCTTTGTTTCAGAAGGCATCGATGGTAACCGATGGAATAAGTTTTCCATTATCGACACAAATACGGTCACGGGTTCATCGGCCCCCTGAGTACGATTGCGTATTTCATCCCATAAGCAAGCTTCATAATCACATGGAAGAAAAGCTGAACGTAACGCATTAACTAACTGGTCCCAATTATACAAAGTATTTTTAACCGATCGATACCAAATCAAAGCATAATCGGTGAAAAATTCAACAGCCGAAGTAAAAAGTTGTTCCTTAGTAACCCCACGCGCCATTCGCAATTCTTCAATACGCTCTAGGAAACTAGACAATCCCGATTGACCATCGAAACGAAGGTTCCATTTATTCATCGGAAGGTAATTGTTATAACGTGGAGTAGCATCAATGACTTTAGTGCTGTTCAAACCAATAGGTGTCGGTAACGTTTGAAACTGTTGACTATCAATTACATTTGAATAATTAAAATGGTTTGGTGATTAATTGGCTTGTAATGGCTCATCGTCAAGGTCCATCAAGTTAACTGTTTGTGAACTAGAAGGAACTACAGGTTCATTTTCAGATGTCAATCTGGACTCGAGATCGTCCATAGCCCCTAAACACCTATTATATAGCTCATCTTTATCATCTGCTGAAGACCCCTCAAAAACTAACCGTTCTAGTCGATTTGAAATATGTACCAAGCGGGTCTGAATACGTTTATAATCATTACCACCCCTAACAAATGACTCAGAAGCTAGTATCTCTTCCACAAGAATGTCAAGCTTCCTACTGCATATATCCAATTCTTCTACGTTATTCAATTCTACTTCCGGGAACGAAGCATTTCCCGTCTTCTCTAACCTAATACGCGCTCTAAGCAATTTACGCTTTTCCGGCATATTTCCCTTACAAACAACTCCCCGTATTCGTAATTCATAATCTATCTCGTCTACCAATAACCTATCAACATCCATTCTGATTCCTCAAAGTAAAACCCTTTTTACCACAAGTATACCGTTTTATGTATTATTCTCAAAGTAATTCTTTGGTTTGTCACGTTCTGACGATATTTTTCCACTTACATAAACGAGTACAGAAAGTTATGTATAACTATTGTCAGTATTGCTCCTTTCTATTATAGTACGACCTAAAGGTATATGTTCCAATCTTGTTAAAGCCCCCGTTAGCTCTTCAAAAATCTTATTAAAGCCCCCGTTGGGTGCCAAACTTGTTAGCTATATTTATCTATAAATTCCTTTACCTACCTTTAGGTCATCGCTATATCTCTTAGTTAACAATCGATCACTATAAAAGTATATTTGAGGCCCGTCTCTAGCATCAGTGAAGACGTCGCGGATTCTAGTTTATGATGTTATAAATGGCGCCAACAAGTTAAACTCAAATATACTGATATAAGCCAAGAAACTTGTAACTTCACTTTCTATCAACTAATAACAATACGATTATTGAACTCCCTATCAAAATGAAAGAAAGCAATACTTGTAGCTGGTTTTATTAATACTCGAACATTACTACCATCGATCAGACAATTAGCATCTTTACTATTACTACCTCACGCAGGGTACCCCAAATAGTTTAACTTAAAACGCTCGTAAGTCTAATGGTTACACAGTTTTTATATGCAAAAATATCATCAGATTCTAACTACCACACTTATCTTTGTGCCGATATACTCGCAGACATTTAATACGTCCCGTTACTCCTAACACATGTCAGCTTGACAGGTTCCAACCTCGGCTGTCATTTGCTATACCTCGACCCTCAATACTGCGGTAGATTAGCTTTCCAATACTGTCCGCCTAATAGTTGTTGCTATAAATCGAATTTCCAGGTAACAAAAGGCAAATTCCATATTAAACTACATACCCTGTTCACAGGCAATAAACTTCGCAATCGTTGTATTCGTGTTTCCCAGATCGCTTTACAGCTTGAATATAAATATTCATTGGAAAAATGACATCTGCTTAATGAACTCCTCTACAGGAACGGCTGGCTAGTAAACCAATTCTTTACTATCACCAAACCAGAATAAATGGCGAGATTGTCATTTACACCCCACGAAAACTCTTGCCTTATTTAAAAGCTGATATACAAATTTTCTCTCAAACAAAACCAACCTTGTTTTTATATCTCCTCTAGCAACGAACAAAGCCAATCTGATATTAATTTTATCGCGTCACTCTCACTAGATTCCTCATTCAACACTAGTATTAATATCAAATGCTTTTGACACGTAACAAGATCCTATTCCCCTCCTTAACAAATCAGGGATTTATCTTTTAAATTGTGGTTCTTGTGACTCTTTTTATGTGGGCCAAACTGGGAGATCCTTCAAAAAGCGAGTGTCTGAACACATTTCTTTAATAAAACCAAATTACATTCAACATCTTGATTATAATAAATCGGCTTTTGCCTCTCACATTATTGAGAATAATCATAAATTTGACCGGGACGCGAATGTTAAAATTCTTCACGTCTGCCCTAAAGGCAATAATTTAAATTTTTACGAAATTTTCGAAATCGTCTCCCGGTTAAACGATCGTTGCCTCAATGAGGTCACAGAGTTTGCCAACAGTAGCAATTATATATTTCTCAATCTAAAATTTTAAATTTTATTAATTGCTTAACTTATTCCATTTATCGGTTTTTTTTTTGTGGCTTTGATACGTATTTTACAGTTCTCACCTGGACTGACCGTTGTATATAAACAATAGTTATTTTCATTACAAGAGTCGAAAGTAGCAAATATCGTGCGAGTGTTGATTAGACAAACGAGGGCGTAGCGAAGCGAAGCCCGAGTGGATCTAAAACACGAGCACAGATATTTGCACTTTCGGGCGAGTTATGAACACTATTTTTTAGACAACCACTCAAAGGAAATTCAATTTTTAAGAATTGTTTTTATTTGGTTTTGCAAAATTGATTGTTATATTATAATTGGTACAATTGGCAAAAGCGTCTCGATGATTTGAATCACGGTCTGCTGAATTGTGTGACAAACGTCACTTTGACGTTTGTCACACAATTAAGCAGGCCATGTTTTGAATAACTTTGTGCCGTTACGATATGACTAGTACGATATAATATCGTGCTGGTGTTTGAAATTGTCAACTTTCTGTGTTAGGCTGCTGTCGCGATAATGTTACTTTCATATATGGTCGTCTAATAGTAATTTATTATACAAGACGATAAAGTTAAATTTTATCCACGAGTGAATCGTTTAACGTCGAGACGAAGTCGAGACGTTAATGATTCAAGAGTGGATAGAAATAACTTTATCGTCGTGTATAATACAATATTTTTTTCTATAGCAAGATATTTCACAATTTCAAAAGAAAATAATGACATTTCAAAATGTCAGTACTAGATTGGGTTGCTACGATAATACGAAGCAGTTATGTTTAATTTAAACAAAAGTTAGAAAATTAAATTACTTTATCTATCCTTGATGTTAAAGTGCTACTTTATCTACCCTTGCTGTTAAAGTAAAACTTGACCTTTTGTTTTGAGTTGATAAAAGCACACTTTAACATGTGCTATAGAAAAAAAATAATTTATTTCATTGAACATGTTGGTCAAGTTGTCTGTTTTAATTTTGATTGTTTATTTGACTGTCCGATTTTGACATTAGGTAAGGTGTTTGCTCTCTGTTTCTTTCCCCGTATTTTATAAGCTTTATCTTTTAGCCTGAAGATGGTTTAACAGCTAAACCGAAACATGTAGCGTGTGTAAAAATATATGTTAATTGTTATGAGGAAGACTGTGTTTTAATTTACATTAAATTACTGAATCACCTCATTGTGAGTATGGACCGGATCCTGAATTTTTATACACTGTTCCTTTCGGGATTGTTATGGCAGTCAGACCAGCAAACACAGATTTCCCAATCCTGCCAAGGACTTGGAAATGTTTAATGCATGGTGGAAAGTGTGCAACAATAAGAAACTGAGCTGCAATCTACACATGCTGTAGAGTGTGTCGCTACCATTTTAACGACAGCGATTTTGGAGCCAACAATTGCTTGCTAAAAACTGCTGTGCCCAATCCAGATCTTCCTTACCCAGTTTTACAGCTGCCGGGTTGTACATCGCAAGTAGCTCAAGGTAGAAACTTTAATACTATTTATAGGAGAAAACTGTCGAATTAGAGCCCGCTTATTTTTACCTAACCTAACTTAAAGATATTGTGTTTATTCTACTACGATCTATATACATGTAGCCATTAAAGGCGGTTTGAAAAATTAAGAATTTCCGAGCGGACTCTTTAATTCGACAATTTACTAATTATATTTTTAGCGTTTCTTTAGTTATAATTTTTAATTTCAATGTAGGCACTAATACGATGCAAGCAGAATGTAGTGCAGAGGAACCCAACTTCCAGTTGGCTGCACAGAATGCGCCAACAGCAGAAAACGTTGAAAATACTCCTACAGCAACTTGTTCTACGCCAATTGGAAATACTGGTAATTTGCATGAAAGTTGTGTATAAAATATTCAGGCAGATTATCTTTAATAGAATCATGTATTTGTTAGGCATAAAAGAATTACTCTATCTTTTTTTAGCTGGTATCTTGGCAACCATAAATGTAACACGGGAGAAGCAGTTAACTCCAAAAGCTCGGTTGTTGTATAAAAATTTAAAACGAGAAAAACGTAGAGTAGCGGGTCTCGTAAAAACTAGATTGTCTTACAAGAATCGCTTGCGGAAAGCCAACACAACATCAGAAATGTTTACGAAAGTAACATCAACAATGGATGAAATTAAAACTCGTTTTTTTAAAAGCTAGTTGGAAAACGGCACTAAGAAGAGTAGAGGCAGGCGCTTCTCAATAGACGACCAAGTTCTTGCCTTAGCATTATATAAACAAGCTGGAACTGGTTACAAGTTCCTGTCGAAATTGTTTACACTACCATCTAGGACAACTCTAACACGGCTATTGAGACGAATTCCAATTCAGCCAGGATTAAATCTGCCCGTACTAGAAGTATTGAAGGCAGAAGCAAAAACTTTTAAAAATGATTTGGATAAATACTGCTTGTTAATGTTTGACGAAATGGCTATTTCTCCGAATTTGTCTTGGAATCAAGCAGAAGACATCGTGCACGGCTTTGAAGATTTTGGCTACAGGAGGAGTGGCAATATTGCTAACCATGCTCAGGTAAATAGGTTTTTTTTCTAAGAAAATTTGTTTTATACTTTACGATCAAATAATTTTCAATTACAGAACATTTCCTTATAAAATGTTATGTGTATATATAATGTGTATGCCTATCTTTATATACCGGGTGAATATTCCAAAACCGAACATAGGTAATTAACATGGGAAAAAGGTTTTTCGCAGATTGCTGCTCCCCATTTTAACTTAGAGGGTTTATAATGACACTAATCGAAAGAAGATTTTTTTTCTCATCTAATGATATGCGAATTCGTTAATTTTCACTTGTATTTCTTTATTTTTCTATCGAAGATAAACGGAGCTGCGCGCCCTATTGCGCGGTCTATCCTAATCAATTTACCACCATTTTTAGGCTTATTACGTTGGGCCATTTCGTTTTGTTACACACTCCGCCTCTGCCTCCCTCTGCCGTCCACCTTACCAAAGAAGGGGGCCCTCGGGGCTCCGCCCCTCTCCAAGGGGCCCCCGGAGCTTCACTCCTCTCCAGGGGGGCCCTCGGCGCTCCGCTTCTCTCCAGGGGGCCCTCCAATTGATTTCAGTAAAGAAAATTGGAAATCTTAAAATTATAGTCGCCATAGTCCTATGGTATACCCATTTTCCCGTCGTTAAACAATCACTTGTTGTAGGTATTCATGCTATGTGGCATTACAAAAAGTGGAAGCAGCCAGTATATTTTAATTTTGCTGCTGATGCAACCAAGCATGAAGACATCATGCATATAATTAAAATGATCGTAAAGGCTGTGAACGACGCTGGCCTAGAAATCCTCGCTACTGTGTGTGACCAGGGGACCTACAATGTGTCGGCAATAAAACATTTAGTGGCAGATACTGCAGCAAACTATCAAAGAAATGGCAAAACTTTGGATGAGTTTGTTTTTGAAGTGGAGGGTAAAACAATAATTCCCTTGTTTGACCCCCCGCATATGTTGAAATGCATTAGAAATAACATGCTTACTGGAGATGTGCATTTTAAAATGGATGGGAAGGACATGTGTGCTAAATGGGATCACATTTATAAGGCTTGGCTTCTCGATCCTTGTTTGGGCAACCTAAGAACAATGCCGAAGCTTACTTCCAACCATGTGGATCCTAGCCATATTAAAAAAATGAAAGTTTCTTGCTGTACCCAAGTATTCAGCCGATCTGTTGCTGTTGGGATCAATATTATGGCATTAAATGGTATGTATCAATTTTCATATTCTGAAAATTTTGCATTTTGTATTCATCTTTTAAATGTTAATTTACATTTACACATTGATACATGTAATAATAATTTTCTAGAAACGTCTATGGAAATAGAAGAAAAAATTATTTTTTTCTATAGCACATGTTAAAGTGTGCTTTTATCAACTCAAAACAAAAGATCAAGTTTTACTTTAACAGCAAGGGTAGATAAAGTAGCACTTTAACATCAAGGATAGATAAAGTAATTTAATTTTGTTTAAATTAAATATGACAGCTTCGTATTATCGTAGCAACCCAATCCAGCTACTGACATTTTGAAATGTCATTGACTGTCCTCATTTTCTTTTGAAATTGTTAAAGTTCTTGCTATAGAAAAAAATATTGTATTATACACGACGATAAAGTTATTTCTATCCACTCTTGAATCATTAACGTTTCGACTTCGTCTCAACGTTAAACGATTTACTCGTGGATAAAATTTAACTTTATCGTCTTGTATAATAAATTACTAAAAATGCCACGACAGGCTGTGGAAACAGCCAAATTTTTGGAATTTTGCGACAACTTATTTGACAGTGTCAATGGCAATGTAAAATTCAACAAACAGGGCAAGCCTTTGCGGACTGCTGTTACAAATAAAAGTCCACATTTGCAATTTTGGAGGACTGCTACTGAAATATTGTCCTCCATGAAGTTTCGGACAAAAAGAGGCATGTCGGTGCCACCAACAATTGCTAATTTTCAGACCACTCTGAAGAATTTCAAATATTTATTTGAAACCATGCTAAAAAAGGGTTTTACATGCATGAAACCACGTAGCTTCAATCAGGATCCTATAGAAAACTTTTTTGGCAAAATCCGTCAACGAGGCGCAAGATTTACGAATCCTACAGCTGCAGCTCTTATAAATGTATATAAAAGTTTGTTAATTAAAAATTTCACCAGCGTGCATTCTGTGGGAACCAATTGCGAAGACGACCAGTCGGAAATGTTTGTTACATTACAGCGGTATGTAACGCAGGTATGTAATTTGGTAATGTTTTTGTTATTTTATTTGTACTTGCTATTCCTAATTCCACAATATTAAAGTCCACCAAACATTTTTGTGCGTGATAAGATTTCATTATATTACTATTAATGTTTTAAATTTTAGGGGTTGCCAGAAACCAATGAAGCAGAAGCTGACCCTTTTGTTTTTCCAACTGTGCCAGGGCAGTTTGAACCTCTTCGACCACTTGAAGCTGCTGCTGTAGGTTACGTATCTGGATTTATAAGCAAAAAATTCTTGCCAAAATTTAAGGCCTGCATAATTTGTAAAGCCAATGTTTTGGCAAGCGAGAGAGACAAATCAAAGGCATATAACCAACTAACCAGATTCAAAGAATATGGGGGCAATAAACCATACCGCTTGAAATATGTAAATAAACAATTTTTCAATAATATAAAATTAGCATACAACTTAATTTTGTATTTAGTTCCACGTGTGATTAACAAAAAGTTTTGTTATAAAAATATCACGAATTATATTAAAAGTCATGTAAATTTCAATTTTATGCCCTGTGGGCATTCATTGGAATTGGAGGCTTTTGTGGTGAATTTTTTTACAAGAATTGTTATTTTCAATTACCTAAAACAAGTTGCTCGAATTTTGCAAGGCAGAGATCGAAGGCAGCTGCCAGCAAGTACCCCTTCATTATTTTTGTCGGCACAAATGCTTCATGCCAGGAACAAACGCCTGCCAAAGAAGTAGTTTGAGTTGTTTAAAATTATTTCAGTTTTTATTATTAAATTTGTTAAGTGAAATTTTAAATTTTCGGGAAATTAATATACCAAATACTTATAATATAAATGTAATGTGTATTTGTTTGCATTATGTGTTTTTTCTAACAATTTTACTAATCTCCATGTTTACCTTACCATGGGAGATTTTCTTTGTATCTTATGCACTACATGCTTGTTGTAAATATGAATATCACATATTTTATAATTTTTTTGTTTTTAAAATAATTTGTAATTCCAAACTATACCTTTTTTGGCATGGCTCTTTTATTTTATTAGGTATATCGATGAAAATTAATGTAAAAAGTTAAAAACAATGGACAATGAAATGAAAATTTTATTTGCGGTTGGAATATTAATGAAGAGGGGGTTAAATAACCAGTGGTAAATTACATAAATAGCTGGTTAAATTAACCAGTTAATTATCCGATTAATTTACCTGGTAAATAACCCACTCACAACACTAACCTAATGTATTTCAATATTATTTTGTCGTTTCTGTATGTATATGTTACTGTTAATTCAATATTATTTTGTCGTTTCTGTACGTATATGTCATTGTTAATTGTTAATTTTTCATTTAAAAAAAACTACATAGTTAACTAATGTTACTTAAACTTGTAAGCATCACTTTTAAAATAAAGCTTATTTGAAGTTACGATTTGTTGCAATATCCTTAATAGTTCTTGGGGCAACTTGTAAAGAAACTGTGTGAGTTTCGTAATTTATACCATCACTAATAACAGTTTAAACGTGGAAATAAGCGGTTTTACGAAATGGTGTATCAGCTTCCCAATTTATTAGCAGAGGCAATGAGTCGTTTCAGTAAAGAAGAGTAAAACCTTTTTTGGAGGAAATTTTAAAAGTTATATGAAAAAAATTACAAGTAAATCATTTTAGTTTAATAAATGAAGTAAATTTTACTTCACTTACCAAACTAAAAGCATTCACTTCAATTTTTAATCATGTAACTTGAAACATTTTCTCCAAATTTTACAAGAAAAAGGTTTTACTCTTTATTCATACGGGCCTTTACTAATAAAATGAGTTGCCCGCAAAACACTATCGTTTCAATTTGAAGGAGTACATTTTCCCGCGTATTCTTACTGTGGCGTCATCTGACGCTGCCAACAATACTTATTTTAGTACTTTCCATTCCATTAGATGGCGCTTATCAGTTTTAAAGTGTAAGGTCACTATATCAATAAGGTACCGCCATTAGTGATTTTTTATATCTATCCTTGTCGCACAATTTTCTCCAACTGGGGATAAAAACACATAACCTAACAGATTCATCACTTTACAAGTGCCATTACACCAAAAAGAAAATCCCCAAATACTAATGTCTTCCTTATTGCACTTGGGAAATTTGTATTTGTTATCCTTATCTCACAATTTTCTCACATTCTCAAGCGAGGAATGGAATGGCGGTACCTTATTGATATAGTGACCTTATTAAAGTGAGACGGCGAGTGCTCGTTCTATCCCGAAGGGTTACATGTTCTATGACTCTAACAGAGTAAAAAGGGCTATTCTCACTATGGTGTCAAGCATCTGCTCGCCATCGGATCGGCATCTTACCTGCAAATTTCATTCCTCATTTATCCTAATGGGTTTTTCTCTTGCCCGTTCTCATTGAGCACGCATCCGACCTGCATGTGGCATGCGTGCTGCATGCCATGCATCGGACAATGTTTTGAAAGAATATTTTGACGGGTTTTTGGGCCGATGCCGAGAACATAGCTTGCAGAGGTCGTGTAGTGTGAACGTCTTGTTGTGCTGCATCAAAAAATATTGTGGAGAAATGGTGCGACAAACGATTTTTTCGACTAATAATGATGAAATGCTTATTGAATTGGTGCGGGAAAATTGTGAATTATACGACTTTCAAAACAAATTATATTCCGATACGCCTTACAAATCAAAAATATGGCGACAAATTGGAGAAAAACTACAATTAGGTAAGTAAAAACAGTTTAATAAATACCTTAGGTAGATTAATTATTTAATAAGCAACTACTTTGAATTATTACAAAAAATTTGTTTCAAAACTAATAGTCCAGTCAATAGAAACATAAATTAGGGCTTACCTTGCAAAAGGTCAGGCAAAGTTCTAATTTGGCATACTTGTAGAGTCGCATGTCCTAATAGACATACTAAGTTTGCGACCTTGAAAGGGCGCCGCTCGCAACGCTATCTTGCTAAAAAGGTACCAAAAATCAGTTTTTCGTATATATCTCCTCTCCTCTGCCATCTAGGCTGAAAATAGTTATTACAAGAATTGTAGGAAACAAAATTGCCTACAACTTTTTTCTGAAACTTTTTTTTGTCAGATGAATAATTCATGAGTTACAACTACGCAAGGCGGAGCAAATTTTCGAAATTTGCTAAAACGCTCCACTTTTCGTCGAAATTTCGGTTAATATCTATTAATTGGTATCTAATTCGAGTTTTTACTCATTTCCACGCCACCATGGGGTAGAGTAAGCAGCGCGTTTTTTTATGTGGTATGCCCAGTAGGCCTAATCCACGACTTTACTTACGTCTTCGAGTTCTTCTAGATGCCTTCGATGGTCCAGATTGTCTGATCTCGTCTTGAGAATCGCTCTCATCCTTTTCTGATTCTTTTTCAGCGGTTTTATCGTCATCGTCATCGTCAAACGTCAGTAGTCTGTCACCTAATGTCTCGTCATTTGTCTCGTTATCTTCAGCGTCTATCAAAATCTGTGGAACATTCTCGCAAGAGTCACCAAAATGTGCAGATAACAGAGCATTTCAAGCCTGTTTTTCTGCAACCACACGCTCGACCACATCCCTTTTTACATTTGCATGAAATAAATTTCGGTAGTGCCTCAGGAGCAGAAGCTTTTGTCGTTGTTAACGGAGTGAGTCCGAATTTGCTTTTTTGCCATCCCCATTCCTCTGGATTGTTTGTTATATCGTACCAACTCTGAACTTGGTGGTAGGTCCGAAGAGAATGTTGACGTGCAGCTTCTCTTGTTGGTGGTAAAGCAGCAAGATTGAACTTATATTTTGTAACGGAGCTTGCAAAAATTTTGAAAACGAAGAGAATCCAAAGTGACGTTGTCTTTTGGAACTCCGTAAAGCGCGATTAGGAAAATTTGCCCTGCGTTAGTTACGACTTCTGGATTGGCATTTGGCTCTTTGAAGACTTGTACAGTTTGGTTCAGGTATTCGTACTTTTGGAGTATATGTAGGAACTTCATTTTCCCTTGGTTGAACAGAGAGAACAGCCGCTGAATGCATGTAAAAACAGTATGTTGTCTGCCACAGCTTCTCCATGCTGTAGACTTTGGGGAGAGTATATTTTTTCTACTGTCTTTCCTTTTCCTGGCTTTCGGAAGTAAATATTGGGATGGGTTCTTGCTAGTGTTGTTAACAGAACTAGAAGATCTATGTCTTCTCCAACTATGAAAACGGAATCAAAAGATGAGGACATTCTGATCGCTGTGTTGACGATCAATGTATCTCCATCTTCTGTAGCGTTTCACTGTGAAATTGGAATCCTCGAATTTCTTCTTTAGCATCGGAATCAAGCGAATTTAATTTTTTTTCGTTCGCTAGAAATCGTTCTTGCGAAACAGTTGAAACCATCGACCCGTCGAAATGTACGTCTGTGGAAGTTTGCTTTTTTGATCGGCGAAGTCTTTCTGCACTTTTCATGCTCTTGGTGGCCGCATCAGTTGGATACCCGTCAAAAACAACAACTGTATTCGAATCGTAATGTCTTTGGACGTACTGCACGTAATTTGTGCAAATCAATCCGAACGATTTGTTGAGACGCCATACCACTCTATGCAACAAATATCCATCATCTGTGACATGAGCTCTGTTTCTGAATTGAATGCTATCTACAAGAGGCGAGAATGTTTTGTAAAGTGACGATTTTGTGTCCTTACGCATTCCCTCCGGGCAAAATAGTGATAAAGGAAACGGGGCGAGTTCGAATTGAAGATATTACTGTAACTCTTCGTCTGCTTGTTTGGTAATACACATTCTTTGGAATAACAATAGCGGATCAACCGGAATTACATCTTCTTTGATTTTGATGCTGCTGTTGATAGCTGCAAGCGGAATTGCTGTGTCCGTGCGTTTAAACTTCACAGAGTCGAAGTCGTTGACGATTATTTTTGAAAGCATAAGAATTCCAATTTCACGTGAATTGTGACAATTGATTCGTTCATCTCCGGCAACGCCAGTGCTTATAGACATCAATTCACCAATTTGAGGAAAGGGATGGTGTGAAAAGAACCAATCAATCAGTTTCTTGAAATCATTGTTGTCGCGAATGATGCGCGAACTTCTCATATCGACGTGCTGCTCTGTTGTTATGTGTATTCCACAAAAATTTTCAATTTTATCACAAACATTGTGCAGTTATACCAGTCCCAATGTCCACATCGTAAGAACGCTATCCGTTAATTCACGTCCACGAGTGAGACCGCCAACAGTTTTCATGGACCTCATTAGCGTTTGTTCGATTGTCATATCAGACCATATTCCTGACCAGCATTTGTCTGACCGCCTGATGGTAAAGTATCCATTTTTTTGTAAAATCTTTGTACTAGAAAGGATCCATTTTTTCTTACAAACTCAGCATGTCCTGCAAATACAAGTGGCAAGATTTCGCATAGAAGAAATGGCCACTTGCAAGGAAATACGGGAGCATTTTTTGTATTCTGTCCAAATGCAGTTGCCAGCAGCCCATTCGTTCTGCTTCAACAAACTGTTTTATCAGAGTAACCATACGAAAATACTGCACCCAAAGTTTTGCCGTGGGACCGTTGTTTTCAAGTTCTAGAAGTCTACTTTCAAATTTGTCTGTGACAGCCAGTTTTGTAGGATTCTTGCTCTCCTACGGTGAGAATCACTGATCTATTCATGTCGTTAAGTATAAGTTCCATGGTGTGACAATCCTCTTCAATGAAATCGATTGTTTGCAGAACAACGTTTGCCAAAGCTAGATGGCATAATACATGAGCTCGCTAACTCGGCAGATAAACCACGCCACGCCACATAAAGTATAACTTTTGCTCCTAATAACATAATATACTATTAGTCTGTTTCCATATTATCTCTATATTTCGTACTACATCCAGAGTATTGTGCGAAAATGAGTAAAAACTTGAATTATATAACAATTAATAGATATTAACCGAAATTTCGACGAAAAGTGGAGCGTTTTCCCACATTTCGAAGATTTGCTCCGCCTTACGTAGCTGTAACTCATGAATCATTCATCTGACAAAAAAAAGTTTCAGACAAAAGTTGTAGGAAATTTTGTTTTCTACAATTCTTGTAATAACTATTTTCAGCCTAGATGGCAGAGGAGAGGAGATATATACGAAAAACTGATTTTTGGTACCTTTTTAGCAAGGTAGCGTTGCGAGCGGCGCCCTTTCAAGGTCGCAAACTTAGTATGTCGATTAGGACATGCGACTCTACAAGTATGCCAAATTAGAACTTTGCCTGACCTTTTGCAAGGTAGAATGTCGCTATTGACTGGCCTATAAATACATACTACGAAAACATTTTTCAATATTCAGATTTTTTCATTTTGCCATGGAACAGAACCAGGCTCAGAATTAAAAAAAGTTTTAAATTTTTCCCTTACATTGAAGGCTTCTTGTTTTGCATTTCCACCTTGATGTGGTAAATTTCTTAATATGCAGGTTTCCTCTTGTTGTTCTTCCTTATCTTGCAGTAATTGAGGTATAATGCTATTTCTCAAAAAGTTATGTAAAATGCACGTTGCTAAAATTATATTTTCAACTAATCCAGGTTTAACATGGATTTTTCTAAGATATATACGGAACCTGTGCACTAATAATCCAAAAGCATTTTCAACCACTCGTCTTGCGCGGCAATGTCGGTAATTAAAAATTCTTTTTTGAACATCATTAACAACTTGAGATTCTGGAAAAGGTCTCAATAGGTTTTCTTTTAATGGAAAGGCAGAGTCTCCTATTATAACATATGGTGCTTCTATTTCAGAGTTTGGAAGATTCGTACTTGAAGGAATATTTAAAGTCCCATTTTCTAGCCCTTTTCCCAAATTTGAGCTAGCAAATATACCTCCGTCACTATTCTTTCCAAAGGATCCAACATCAACTGATATAAATCTGTAATCCGCATCAACAAGTGCAAGTAAAACAACAGAAAATGTTTTTTTATAATTGAAATAATTTGAGCCACTATTAGCTGGCGCTATGATTTCGACATGTTTTCCGTCCAGAGCGCCTAAAACATTAGGAAAATTCCATTTTAACCAAAATTGTTGTGTTATTTTTTCCCAATCATGTTTAGTTGGTACCGGCATGTATATTTTCATCAATTTTTTCGTAATTGCAGAACACACTTCTTGTACGATCGCGTGCACAGTAGAGTGCCCTAGGCGATAGCTAAATGCTATTGTCTGATAGGAGTCTCCAGTTGCAAGATATCTAAAAATATAAAAATAGTTATATTAAATTTAAGTAGTACAAAATCTCCTGCCAGTTATATTTTAGTATACTATTTTTAATTAAAACATTTAAATCTGAGCCCCCTAAAAAATCTTATGGTTGGGGAAAAAATCTTAAAATTTTTAAAAGTACATATATTATTTGATAAAAAAAAATAATTTAAATTTATTTTTACCGATGACTTTTTAGTATTTAATTTTCACTGTTTGTATTTAAATCTAAATAGCTAAGGTCTTTCATTACTAATTTTATATATTATTTACAGATCCCCAAGAGTGCAAACATCGTTGGGAAGCCATCAGGGGGCAATATAGAAAATATATTGCCAAAACTAAGACAACAACTGGCCAAGCTGCTACTGACGTAAGGGACAAATACGCTAATATCCTTGAATTCCTAAAGCCCCACATGAAGGACAAGGAAAGGTTCTCTTCATTACCTGGCTGTTCAAGTACGGAAGTCTTGCAAGAAAGCGACATTGAAGAAGACACACAAGAGGTGGATAATACTGTTTCCGTTATTACAGAAACTAATGAGCCAGTACTAACGCCAGTACCCAGCACATCACGAGTGCCAACAAAAAGCGTAACAACAATGCCACCATCTGCAAGACAAAGGGTTAAAAGAAAACAAGAGACCCAAACAGCAAGTGGGGCGTTGATGTCCTATCTTCTCGAGGAAGAAAAAAAGAAGGGTACTGAAGAGAAGGATGAAATGGACCATTTTTTCGACACTCTGAAAAGTACTGTGCGCAAGTTTTCTGAGATTGACAGGCATGTTATCAAACAAAAATTGTTTATGATAGTGTCAGAAATGAAAGGAATGTAATTGCAAAGATCTAATGAATACGGCCATCAGCCAGTTCCAACACAGCATCATACTCAAGTACCACATACACAGTATGGCCATCAATTCTCCCAAGGATTTCAAGATATGACTTTTTTCACCTCATCTGAAGCTTCACACTCATCTTCTTCTCGACCACCATCATCGAACATATAGCCTCCTTTATATTCTATTTTGGATATTTCAACATCCAGCAATTTGTAGATACTGTTTCCTTTGTTTTGTGAAATAAAAACATTTCAAAATATTTTCTTTTTCTTACATGTACCCAAAAAATATGAAAGTCCTAAGTTTGGAAAGTTAATGCATGAATTAAAAATATTTTACGAAAAAAAATTCTTATTGATTAAAGAGCACACAATTTGCAGTTAATTTTAATTATAGAGAGCTTTCAACAGATACAAAAACACCAATATTTTGTATGTTCTAGCCTACGATATAAAACCATTTTCAGTATGAATTAAATAAACAATTTTGCGTTACATTCCCAGTAAACAAAACATAGTCACTATACAATATAGTAATAAAATACCCTAACAAAAGTTAAAACTACGTGTCAAAAGATATTACCTGTTTTTACTTACCTTAAACACACTGATAATTTTTCTATTGGAGAAATTGATTCACGAAATGTCGTGTTTGTCTTTTTAATATCATCTGTGATAATTGACAGTAATTTATGAAAATCTCCTACGGACATTCTAAAATATTTGTAAAATTTTGATTCATCATCCACAAGTTCATTAAACAAGGTGTAATATTCCCCTTCTTCTTTTCTTTTTTTAATCATTGAATGTACCCAAAATCGTCTTCTTTTTGCTGAAACTGCGTTTTTTTCTTCTTCTTCCTCTGCATCCAGTATTAGCGCGATTTTTATCAATGTAGACTTTGAAGACATTTTTATATTATTAACGTTGGTACAATACTACTTCACAACGCACAGCCCGCCTCAAAACTGACGAGCACATCTGCTTCGAAGCACATAGTGTGAATGCTACGAAAATCCTAGCTGATACCGAGCAGATGCTGATCCGATGCCACATAGTGTGAACGCTACGAAAATATTTGCCGATGCCGTGCAGATACCGATCCGATGCTGAGCAGTTTCCTTGCTCAGCTAATGAGAATAGGCCTTAAATAAAAGCAAGAGGCTCGGTCAGCATTCTTGGCTGTATACACGAAAACGAAAACTTCTATAGGTCAGTAGTTCGAGCCACCTAACCAACGGCCGACAAATTAAACCTGTTGTCATAATTTTAGAATTTGGCAACAGCAAAAAAATTCTTTGGTGCACGCTGTCAGAGGAGTGGGAGAGTTTGACGTATTAAATTGCCGTAAGATGGCAGTAATGTTCATTATTAAGAATATTTATTTTTGGCTCTACTAGTATGTTGAAATCTGCAGTATGATAGGTGGTTGCAACTACACGATAACAGATGGCACTTTCGCATTGCTTATTTGAAATTGCAACTTGAGAATTACTTGGGCCTGGACACACAAGTTTGTTTTGCTGTCTGTGTTTACTCAACGATTTCTGCCTGTGCAGCAGTTTCGAACGCAATTTGAAACCAAACGAGCCTTCGGTGCGTGTGAATAGTGAATAAGTGTTGATTTTATTGGTAGCAGTGATGTTGCGTGGAAATATAAGTAAGTGATTTTTGTGTGTCATTAGTTGCTATAACATGATATTGTTAGAATTTTAGATTGGTTTGTATCATCAAATAAAATCACATACACACAAAGATTATTGACAGAAAATATTAGTTATGAAGGGCCCAATAAAACTGATGACATCACCAGTAATTATGGAAATTCTTTGTAAGTTGCTTAACAGGTATTAACTATTGAATAGAATCTATGTATGATTATTGTTGCAGTTTTAGGACTCTAAACCTGAAATTAAGGACATACGAAGCAGGAGTTAAGAAAGTTACAGGAAAAGGAATATGGCGTTATATCATCTCATCATCTTCGGAATATGGCCAGTAAGAGTACAACAAAGTATGTAAATTAATATTCTACTGTGATTTCTGATTTTAGAATTTGGAATGATCCATTAAGACTGGAATGTGACACTATGTTACGGTCTTGAACTGACTTTACGACACCGCACCGGCTCATACATAAACGAAACGGCCGGCGCGTGCCGTAATGGACGAAATCGGGACAAAAGTTCTCCTAGGCCGCTACCCAGCCGCAACAAGATAGGCCGGCTAGACTTTCAGTGCAGTTGGGCGGGTTCTTAACGAGCTTATCTAAGGCAACGGCCAAAGGGTCGGTAAATAACGGTAAAATAAAGAGGGCGCCACCAAGCCTGTCTTAACCCGAATAACCGGGCTTGGGCGGTTAAACGGGAGCGAAGTATTCAAGATATCCATCGATAAGAATTCTCATGAGCTGCAAGCTCAAATAACAATTTCGTGATCGCAAATACTGGAATGGTAATATTGGGACTCTTTGGGCCGCGACTGCGCAACCACCGGACCTACCTGCATGCTCTGATCTCTCACGTCTCGCCGTACACCAATTTTTACACTGTAGAGGCGCTATCTGAAACAAAGCATCATCATCATCATCATTGTCAGCACTTATAAACTCCATCTTTGGATATATGCCTCTCCAAGAATTTTCCATCCGGTTCTGTCTAGTGTTTTGCTCATCCAATGTGTTTTAGCAATCTTTTGAATGGCACCTTTCCATCTTGTTTTAGGTCTACCTCGATCACGCTTCCCCACTCTTGGCCTCCATTCCGTCAAATTTTTTGTCCATCTATCATCAGTTGTTCGCATAAGGTGTCCTGCCCATTGCCACTTCTTTTTAGCTACGTATTCAGCGATGTCTATTACTTTAGTCTTTTTTCTAATTGTTTCATTTTTGACTCTGTCTTGTAGCCGAATCCCCAACATGGATCTTTCCATTTTCCTCTGGGTCACCCTTAATTTTTCCATATAACCTTCTGTGAACGTCCACGTTTCGGCTGCATATGTCAAGGTTGGTAAAATGCATTGGTTAAATACTTGTGTCTTTAGATGTTGTGGAAAATTTGATTTAAATACCTGCCTAAGGTTGCCGTATGCGGCCCATCCTAGTCTTATCCTTCTTAATACCTCACCATGTTGGCAATTTTTTGTGAATGATATTTTCTGCCCCAGGTATATATATTCCTCAGCTATTTCGATAGCGTCGCCGTTTTCTAGTTGTATTGGTGTAGCTATTCCCGTGTTACTCATAATTTTAGTTTTTGGTATATTCATGTTTAAGTCCACATTGCTGAGCTGCTGTTTTTAACTCAGTGACTAGTTTGTGTAGGTCTTCCATGCATTCTGCGATCAGTACTATATCATCAGCGAAGCGGAGGTTATTTAAGTATTTACCGTTTATATTAACGCCTATGTTGTTCCATTCTAGGGATTTAAATATATCTTCCAGGGCTGTAGTAAAGAGCTTCGGAGAGATGGTGTCACCTTGCCGTATACCTCTTTTTACTACTATTGGTTGAGTTCCTTCGAAAACTTGTACAGTAATTTTTGCGTCGTCATATAGAGCCCTTATAAGCTCTATGTATCTATGATCGATCCGACATCGTCTTAGTGCATTTATTAGAGCCCACTTCTCGATGGTATCGAACGCTTTTTCAAAATCAATAAACGCTAGAAAGATAGGTTGGTTGTATTCTAGGGTTTTCTCTATTATCTGGCGCAATGTGTGTATGTGGTCAGTGGTACTGTACCCTTTCCTAAAACCTGCATGCACAGGTCGAATAGGAATAATACGTCCCTTAATTAGTTATGCGTCTATTGGTCGATAACTACATCTGGGCAGCAAATCGTGCCGCCAAGCTTATGTTATTTCTTACGCTAAGCCCCAGCTGATGGACGCGCTATGCTAATAAACAACACACTATGGGTAGCCGGCCGCAGTGGGCTCGTCACTTTACATATTAGAGTACAGTTTGGAAATACGCACTCCGGAAAAGGGCGCGTTAGTTCGCGATAACCGACGCCGACCTGCAAAGGCAACGCGAGCAGTGTAGCTAGCAGCAAAGCACGACGCCGCACCAATGCGCGACGAAATAATTGAAAGCCTAACTCCTTAGGCAGCGGGGCAGCGTGACTGCAATATTTGACCAGGAAGAGGGGCTAACATAGCCTCACTAAAGTATGCGAATTTGGAATAGGTGCCAGCCCCTGCTACGTCGCCCATGCAGTCGTTGGCTTCGGTTAACACCTGATAAGCAAAGCACAAAGCCCTCGCAAACATAAACAAAGGGCTCGAACAGATTAGGGCGCGCCAGGCTCCGCACGGCTAGGCGTTGATTCTATTTATGTATTAATCGGTACAATATAGCGAAGCGCGCGCACATAAAATTACTGAATTAAAAGTTCGCACAAACGTAACACGAAAACATAGGCGCAGAGTTCTTTAGCTATTTAGGCGATGAAACGCGAAACTCGCGCACATGAAATTACTAGCAGGCTACCAAAGTAGCGTCTTGGAGCATGGTGGCCTCAAGCCGGCACTAAAAGCCGCGACAAGCAAGCAAAGGGCATGCATCCGCCCACACAAAGTTGAGCACAAAAGCAACACCGCTCGCACAAGCGACAGTTAACATATTTAAATGGTTGTAATTACAAATACCTTAGTCCGTAGACGGTCTATGAGAGTTGCGTGCAATCAGTTGGTAGAAGGCGACAGTCTGTGGCAGCTAAATCGCCGAAACACGGCATCTGGGGTAAACGGGCTGGAATCCGCCAAGATGGCGGCGTTAGGACGCTCTCCTGAGAGCACACTTACGGCGGCAAAGAGGCCTACTTCGTCCTGCCTAGAAAGATCCTCGAAAACAGCGAGTTGAAAAGGGAAAGCCCCCTTTCTCACAAACGCAGAACTGGCCCCGTGAAGCCCATCACACACCCACGCTTTGACGTAAAGACTTGCCACTCGCACAATCACACGCGACCTCTTAAAGGCGAAACAGTTTATGGCATATTCGCTGAAACAGCACGGGAAATAGGAAAGCTTTCACAGCAACGGTACTAACAAACAACGGCAATTTACACAACATTCGCTGAAACAGCACGAGACGGGAAAAACAGGATGGCGTCCCCGCGATGGCGGGAACCCCGGGTCAACACACACTCTGCGACCTCTTCGATCGACGGCTCTCGGCTGAATGCCCCGCAAGGAGCGTTACGACGCTTGAAGTGGCGTGAGCCAAAACGGAGTTACCACGTGACCCTCGACAGCCAATGGCGATGCGCCCAATAAAACAAATAAGTGCCGGTGACAAAGACAGCCAATGGCGAGGCGCCCAATAAAACAAATAAGTGCCGGTAACAAAGAGAGCTCGAGGTCTCGCAGTCACACCAACAGCGTAAATTCTAGAAGGTTCGGAAATCTTGCGAGCGTTAACACCCGATTGTCAAAGTACCAACAAAGGGGTGCCCCGGATGACGAGAAATACTGCGCTTGAGGCCAAATATGTGCAAAATCATTATTATGGAATTAGGCGATGAAGCCAAATAAGTAATTAAAAGGGTTTAGCATACGGGCACGCTGCCCTAAAGCCTAGGTGGCTAATTAAATGACAAAATGACCTGACAACTACTCCAAAGCAACCTTGTCCGGTTACTGGAAACACAGTAGTAGAGTTGGGACCATATTCAACTAAACTGTGTAGGGCAATTTGGAAATCCTATTTATAAAAGCGAAAGGCAATTACGATTAACAGCATCAATGTTTGGAAGGATAATAAAGAGACGGCCACATAGGTACCCCTTGCCATAATGTTAAAAGTTGTTTGACCCAAAATAATTTTTACGCAGAAGCTACAGAGTATGGCATTTCCAAAGAGCAAGTTGCCATTGAACAATTTCAGCAGGAAACAAATCTAGTAGTGAAATCTGGCCTGTGGGTAGATTTAGATTATGGTTTCCTAGGAGCATCTCCTGATGGTAAATATTATTTTCTTATTCCCATTATTAAAGGACCCATGTTATAAATGTTGACTGAGTTTACCTACTCGAACCATTTTATAGGCATCGTCGAACAAGATGCAATTTTGGAAGTCAAGTGCTTCTATTCCGCCCGTGATCTTGAAGCTACTACCATAGATGAGGTGATAAACTTGAAAAAAAAGTAGCATTTGTTTAGAAAAGAAAGGACCGATAATACGTTTGAAAAGGAATCATTCATATTATTATCAAGTGAGTATCTATTCAAATAAGGAAATTAAAATGTTATTAAGCTTTTTTTAGGTACAAGGTCAAGAGGAAATTCTAGACCACTTTGGCTCAGGACGATGACCTCAATCACATTGTATTTACTGTCAATCTTTAAAAATGATGTTTTCAAAGCCTACCTGTTATTTTAATTTCATACAAGAGACGCGGTAAAGCATTTTTCATCATTTTAGGGGTGGACTTTTGTGTATAGGTAATTTGGGTTAAATCGGCTTATTTTGAGTTCTATGTGGACAGCAATAACGGAGTTTTATAAATATTGGTTGCAAAAAAATTAAAAAGATCATAGACAATTTTATTAATTTCATTTAAGTAATGATAATGAAAATACTCCTCAAATGTTTAAAAATAAAAAGGGAACGGTTGTTTTATGATAAATTGTGCTCATTTGTAAAGCCAGGTATTTTTAAATTGTTCAATATGTTTGAACAGATTCGCCTGGAGGCTGTGGAAATCAGGCGTCCGTTACGTTATTTTGCTGGTTCCATCCCTTATGTTAAGCGCAGAACTGAGACAGCAGTTTCCGCTTTAAGACAGCTTAGTCATGCCACTTAACGGGATGATAATTCGTCACTGTGTGAGATGCAGCCTCACATCTCTTAATTATTTATAGGCTTGGACCCACAGCGACGCAGTAAGTGAATCTAACAAGTAAATGCAGACTGGTTTATTACAAAAATAATTGTTCTATATATACAAACAAATTTGCTTAGATCATAGTAATATACAAAGTTCATTTCTAATAACAGGTGCAATGTATTATATTCAGTAGGTTAATTTACTAGTCTTGCAAAACAATACTCAGCGGTTTTGCTTCCGTGATATGATATGGACTCCATGAACTCGAGCGTCTTTTATGCTGAGCTGCGATTGTAGGCATTTAAACCTTGTCACGGCCTTGCGTAATTGTGTACGCGAAGCCGTGTAAAAATGCTGAGCGGCGACTGCGAGGTGTTTAAACTTGACTGTGAGTAGGTCGCCGCGCTTGCATAATGCAATATTGCGTTTTTGGTGGCTTTTAATTTTTAGAATGTTTCGTAAAATTTAAATGAATAATTATAAATTTATATCTGGTTAATCTGTTAAAGACAAGATTAAACATATTGCCAATTTTAAGCCACAAAAAAGCAAACCGATAAATTATATTGTTTCTTCGAGATTGAGCGTTTTGAGAGGATATTCTTCTGCCTGGGGTTGTGCGGGTGGTGGCTTCCTTCGTGTTATTCGTTGCCGAATGTAGTAGATAGCTCCTAGTAGGGCAGCGGTTCCCAAAAGGCTGCCTGTGACCCCAATAGACAGGTGAGAATGATGTCGGATGGCTTTCCAGGTGAAGTTTTTTATATGCTCCTGGAAATCTAACTGCGATGCTTGTAGGTCTTCGAAGTGGTCTGACTGAGTTAGTACAGGTTCCTCTGCGATTTCTGAAAATGAGTTTGTTGTGATTGGGTTGGTAATATTGATACTGATAGCCTTGGAGTATCCAGCCAGGATCTTGTATTTTCTGTTGTGCCTTGGGGTTAATGTATTCCTCGCAGTTTGGATGATGCAATCCGATGAAATTTGAATGACACCTGTAGTGTTGACGGTGACTTCTTCCCTGTTTCCACTACAAGTGATTGCTATGCGGGTTGGTTTACTGACTACAAATAGCCAGGTGTTTTCCATGTACAATTGTTTCCAAATAATGGACTGGATGCGATGTCTTCGTAGGAGACATTGACTGGTTTCTACTCGGTGATATATATCGTCAATGATGCAGTTTGGGTTGTTTTCAATTCCTTTAACTACCGTTGGACTGCAAACATAGGTAGTGGGAGAAATTTGTAGCTCTTCTTTGAATTCTTCATCTGTTTCGTGGAAGTACATTTGTAGGTTGTAATCCACAGCGAAGATTCCTTTCGGCACATCGATCATCCAGTAGGATCCATTGCTGATTTGGAGAGGAATTGGTGTCACTTTAATTAAGGAGTATTCCGTTTTTTCCACTATGATGAAATACCCTTGGACGTTGATGTAGATGTCGTCATGCCCAATGTCAACCTTTAGAATTGGCGTTGGTAATATCTCCAAATTTGGTGAAAGTTTACTGGTTGCATTAGCGAGGATCTGTTTAATTTGAGCAGGTGTTATTAGCTCGTACAGATTACCTTGCTGAAAGTGAACGTTTAAGATGTGAATATGGTAGTTGCACAGTTCACTAATTACATTTGTGGCGACTTGGTACACACTGATGATGTGAATATTTAGTCGGTTGGAGTCGGTTGCTTTATACCATTTGTCCATGTTGTTAATGGCCCGGATTCCTTGGTTTAATTTTTCTTGGAAATGTTCCAGCTTCTTGTCGATTCGTTCTTCGGTTTCATTAAACCTGGAAAGTGCTGATAGCAAGAATTTGGATTGTTGACTGTCCATTTTTATTAGTTCCTGTTGATTCTTGTCTAGCCTGTCTATATCTTGATAGACTTCATCGTTGACTCCAAAAATTGATGTTAATACTGTGCCAAGGACTCCTCTTTTTTCTCGTCTTGTTATTATTTCTTCCATACCATCTCTAATCCATTCCATTTGCTTTTTCTGTTCCAGAAGATGATGCACCAGTGTCTTGCATAATGTGTCTTCGGACAGTTCTTTTGCAGAGTCGCAGAGATTGTCGAATTTGTCTACCATGTCTGTGACTGTTTCGAAGTCTTCTTCGATCTTCCCCCTCTCGAACTGGATTTCGATCCGGAATGTTCCTCTCTCAATCTTCCCGTGTCCAATGTGTTCTACATAGTACCCGCTGTCTGGTTTTTGGATATTAAATTCTGCTTTACTTAATGTATTGGTGGTAAGAAGGGTAAAGATGAGTAACAGCAGTTTCCATTTGGACGCGACAGATTTCCTTGGTGCTGGGGATGATCGTGTCTGGATAATGTTAGTTGAAATTTTATCTTCTGCCTCTGGTTCCTGCGATTCCTCGGTAGTTGCTGGTAATGGAATGATGCTGCCTATGGATCGTTTTAGCTGATGTCCTCCTGATTTCTGGAGCGTCACTACTCGTACTGATCCATCGGCTGCTGGATGAGTTGCAGTGACTCTTGCTAAAGGCCACTTACTAGGATTGATACTATCTTCTTTGATTAACACTAAATCTCCAACTTTAGTGTTCTCCAATGGTTTCTTCCATTTGTTTCGTTGCTGTAGTCCATGAAGGTAGTCCGAGCTCCATGATTTCCAAAAATCTTGCTTGATCTTTTGGATTATCCTCCAACGATTCGATAGATTTGAAGATATTGGAGTGTTGATTGGGTCTGGTGGCGATATGATTTCCCTCCCTATTAGGAAATGGCCTGGCGTCAGAGCAGTTGTGTCCTCAATATCGTTGCCTTGTGGACATAGAGGACGTGAGTTTAGGCAGGCCTCAATTTGGCAGAGAAGAGTTGTTAACTCTTCAAAGGTGAGAGTAGCGTGGCCAATAGTTCTCTTCAGATGATGCTTCATTGATTTTACCCCTGCTTCCCATATCCCTCCGAAGTGAGGGGCTATTGGAGGGATGAAGTGCCATTGGGTACCACCGGTTGCTAAGGTTTCTTGGACAACTGGGCCTTCAATTGTTTGGCGGGTTTCCTTGTCCAACACTTTTCTTGCGCCAACGAAGTTTGTTCCGTTGTCGCTGTATAGGTGTGCACAGCGTCCTCTTCGGGCAGTAAACCTCCTGAAGACTGCTAGGAAGCTGTTGGTTGTCATGTCGCTGACGGCCTCTAGGTGGATTGCCTTGGTTGATAGACAGACAAAAACAGCAATGTACCCTTTGTGCGAAGAATGCCCTCTTCCCTTGGATGTTCGGATCTGTATTGGGCCGGCGTAGTCCACTCCGGAATGGAAGAATGGAGGAGTTGAATTCACTCTGGTTGATGGAAGATTTCCCATCAGTTGCTGTGCTGCCTCTGCTTTGTATCGTAGACATCGGAAACACTTCTGGATGCTGGAGCTGACTGCTTTCTTCGCGTTGATGATCCAATATTTTCTTCGGATATATGAGAGAGTGAGTTGGGTGCCACCGTGCAGCGTGCGTAGATGCGCCTCTTGGATTATTAGTTTGGAAATATGACTGGAGTACGGGAGTATGATTGGGTGTTTTTCATTGAAGGACAAGGTGGAATTTTCTAATCTTCCTCCAACACGGATTATTCCATGCTGATCGATGAAGGGATTGAGGTTGGCAAGCTTGTTACTGGAACTCACATATTTGTTCTGCCGGAGTTGAGATCCTGTTGCCCTCAAAATAGGATCACTTCCTTGGATGACCTTAACGAGTAGGAGGATGGTGTCGTCCATTTCCTTCACTGATAGGCATCCTGATTGAGTGGGAAGTCGCTTACACTTGTTGATGAATCTTCGGCAATGTGACATGACTCGTACCATTCTTGTTAGAGAAGAAAAACGATGAACGACTTCGTTCTCGTCTTGATGAATGGTAGTTTGATGCACAGTGTAACTTCTTGCTTCTTCCTCGGTGGTTGCGGTGTCTGGTTGACACGGCCATGAACTCTTGTTAACTAGCCAGCTCGGTCCGTCCCACCATAGGAGATGATTCTTTAGTTTTTCTGGACTAGTGCCTCGGGAGATGACGTCTGCAGGATTCTCTTCGGATTTGACGTGGTTCCAATGTTGAGCCGGAATTAGATTGTTGATTTCGGCTACTCGATTCGCGACGAACGTCTTCCATCGTACCGGGTCTCCTTTTATCCATCCTAATGTAACCATGGAGTCGGTCCAGGCGAAGATAGACACCTTAGGAAGGTCTAATGCTGCAATTACCCTTTGAAGTAGATTGGAAAGGAGTACTGCTGCGCAGAGTTCCAGTCTTGGTAATGTCGTCTTGGCTCGGGCTGGTGCCACCTTGGATTTGGCTATTAATAAGGATACCTTGACTTGGCCGGATGATGTGGTGACTCTGGTATAAATCGCGGCCCCGAAAGCTCTTTCGGAGGCGTCACAGAATCCATGCAGCTCTACTAGAGATTCCCTTTTGATAAACAACCACCTTGGTAAGGTAATTTCTTCCACTGCCTTGAGTTGAGACCTGAGCGTCTCCCATTTGCCTTGGATATTTTCAGACACTGGGTCATCCCATTTAATATTTTCGAGCCATAGTTCTTGGATGAGTAGCTTGGCAGTGATGATGACGGGTGCTAACCATCCCAATGGGTCGAAAATTTTGGCAACTTCGGATAGTATGGTGCGTTTGGTGGATTCCTGTTGCTTAACGTCTACCTTAAAACAGAAAACATCTTCATATGGAGACCAGTGAATGCCCAAGGACTTTTTTACGCCGTCTTCACTTATTTCGAGGTATGTTTGTTCCTTTAACTCTTCTGGGAGTTCTTGAATGATGGCTGACTCATTACTGCACCATTTATGTAGAGTAAAGCCTCCACGCTTTAGTAAGGAAATGAGCTGACCTTGTTGTTGGATCGCTTCTTCCACAGTGTCGGCCCCAGAAAGCACGTCGTCCACGTAGAAATCTTTCTTCACTGCTTCTGAAGCTAATGGAAATGAGACCTTTTCGTCCTGTGCGAGTTGATGCAAGGTTCGAATGGCAAGATAGGGAGCTGATGCGGTTCCATAAGTGACGGTGCACAGCTTATATTCCCTGATTGGCTGTGATTTGTCGAATCTCCATAGGACTCTTTGGTACTCCTGGTCTTGGTTGTTCATTCTGATTTGTCGGTACATTTTTTCAATGTCTGCAGAAAAAACAATCCTGTGTGTCCTCCATCGAAGTAGAATGTCGACCAGTTCTTGCTGAAGTTTAGGTCCAGCGTACATCATCTCATTTAAGGATTTTCCGTGAGAGGCCTTGCTAGAGGCATCGAAAACGACACGAAGCCTGGTTGATGAACTTGCTTCTCGGATGACGCCATGGTGGGGAATGTAATACTTGCCGTTATTCTCATCTTCCTTTGCCACCTTTTCCATATGTCCTAAATCCAAGTATTCTTGCATGAATTTCTTGTATTGGACTGCTAGATCTTGATCTTGTCCTAATTTCTTCTCCAGATGTATGAATCGTGCCAATGCTGAGGGTTTGGACCTTCCCATGTGTACTGGAGTTTGTTTGAATGGAATCCTTACTACGTATCTTCCATCTACGTCTCGCTGGACTGTGTCTGTGAATTTATTTTCACATACCTGATCATCTGGGGAAAGTTTCCTTTGAGGAGAAGCCTCTTCAATGTTCCAGAATTTCTGCAACTGCTCATCCTCTTCAATTTTGGCAACCATGGTGTTGACCTTAAGGCTGGTGGGAGGTCGTCTTCCCATGGTTCCTGATAAGATCCATCCCAATTCGGTATTCTGTCCTAGGATGCCATCTTTGGATTTCTTGATTCCTTTGAGAATTATTTGGGAATATTCTTCAGCGCCTAGAAGTATATCTATGGGGCCAGGTCGGTTGAAGGTTGGATCGGCGATGAAGACATGTTTCCAGGCATCCATTTTTATGTTCGGAATGGGTGATGAAGGCATGGTTTTTGTAAGTTTGGGAAGTACCAGTAAAGTAACAGGTAAGGAAAATTTACTTGGAAATCTTGGCGTAATCAAACCTGTGATTTTCCATTTTGCGACTTTTGTTTCGCTGTTCCCAATTCCGGAGATTTCTGCTCGAACCTTGGTCCTGGGTAACGCTAATAATTCGGCTGCGGCTTCGGTGATGAAGGAACCTTGAGACCCTGGATCTATCAAGACCCTCAAGAGATGAGTCATCCCGGATGCTGCCTTAACTTGAACCGTTGCTGTGGCCAGTAGCACTTGGCTCTTCTTTGCGCCTAGGTTGGCGGCAATGATTGTGGGTTTTGGCTTCTTCTCTGGAGCGTTGGAGGTCTGCATGGCTGCTGCGTGAGAAAACGTCTTCATCTTCGGAGCAGGTATCGGCTTTGATGGCGGCTGTGCCTTGTGGAGCAGAGTATGGTGTGGAAAGCGGCAGATTTTGCAGTTATAATACGAACGACATTGTATATTAGAATCGTGTCGCAAACATCGAAAGCACAATCGGTAGGTTCTTACCACTTCTTGCTTTTCGTGGGTGGAGAGCCTCTGGAATTGACCACAGTTATCGATGTAATGGTCCCCATTGCACATCTTGCAGTTGAGATATCCGGCAGCGTAATTTTTCTGTGGCTTGTCCTGAGTTGGTTTTCGAGCTCCATCAATGGATTCCAAGGATTGGAACCGCATTTGTAAGAAGGCCATTAGAGTTTGGTGATCCTGAACTTCATTTGGGCACTGAAGCGATTGCTCATATAATTTGTTAGTTTCAGGATCCCATTTTCGAGTAATAACTCGGTTAATCCACGGACCCCAGCTGTCGGTGGAAATGCCCAAATTTTTGATTGCTTCCACACATTCCTTAGTGGAGTCATGCAATCTTTTCAACCCTTGGGCTGATTCCTTGGAGAGGACCGGCTGATCGAAGATGGTGTCTAGCAATTTGGTTAGAATAAGGCGATTATTTTGATACCTTTGTTGCAGCAAATTCCAAGCGGTGTTGTAGTTGGCTTGAGTCACTGCGAGATGCTGGATTAGTCGGCTGGGCTCTCCCTTGACATGCGTTTTTAAATACTGCATTTTGATGACATCATCCATGTTTTGGTTGTCATCTACTAATTTGGTGAATAGGTCCTTAAAAGTGGCCCATTCCTCATAATTTCCCTCGTATATGGGGATTTTAACTTGAGGAAGCGAGATGGCTGATGCTTGCTCGTTCCTTGTTGGTGCTTGTAACAAATTAATTAAATTTCGGTACCTGTCTTTCAACGTAGTAAATTCAGGACTGAAGTGCGTCTGGTTTGAATCCATCTCGTTAGACATGACTTCTTCGTCCATCTCGATCACCCGGTCCCATTCTTCCTTTAATTCCCTCTTTGTGATGGCGGGCCTTCCGAGTGCTTGTTCCAGTTCGGCGTCGTCCAAAGATTGCTTAAAATTCTGCATCCGAATCTGCAGTTTTCGGATACGAACCTTTTGCTCGGGATTTACAACTGTTTCCTCTCGCCTCCTAGTTTCAGAGGGGTCGGGATTTTCAGTTGCCTTTAAACAGCTCTGCAAATAACTTTTTGCTTTGCAGTAGATGGCTTTAATTTGTTTGTAATACCCTGTGGTAAAATAATTATGTGTAGGAATACTTAGCTGCACCATTTTGGCGTGATTTTTGGTCACGGCGTTCCAAGTTTCGTCCAGCGTCTTGTTTCGGCTGGCGATGTAAGCTTCTGTTTTTCGGCTGGCAGGGTCCTTTTTGCTGTTGGAAAATACCTGCGTGATCTTCTGGCCGAGTTCTTCTTGGGCGACAGCTAGCTGATTGAATTCCTCCATATTGTTTGCCATTTTCGGGGAACCGGGTGGGTTGGTAGATGTTGTTTTCTTCTCGGGATGTACCTCTTCTTAGTTGTAGACAGATCCGGCTCGAAGGACCATGAACAGATTCGCCTGGAGGCTGTGGAAATCAGGCGTCCGTTACGTTATTTTGCTGGTTCCATCCCTTATGTTAAGCGCAGAACTGAGACAGCAGTTTCCGCTTTAAGACAGCTTAGTCATGCCACTTAACGGGATGATAATTCGTCACTGTGTGAGATGCAGCCTCACATCTCTTAATTATTTATAGGCTTGGACCCACAGCGACGCAGTAAGTGAATCTAACAAGTAAATGCAGACTGGTTTATTACAAAAATAATTGTTCTATATATACAAACAAATTTGCTTAGATCATAGTAATATACAAAGTTCATTTCTAATAACAGGTGCAATGTATTATATTCAGTAGGTTAATTTACTAGTCTTGCAAAACAATACTCAGCGGTTTTGCTTCCGTGATATGATATGGACTCCATGAACTCGAGCGTCTTTTATGCTGAGCTGCGATTGTAGGCATTTAAACCTTGTCACGGCCTTGCGTAATTGTGTACGCGAAGCCGTGTAAAAATGCTGAGCGGCGACTGCGAGGTGTTTAAACTTGACTGTGAGTAGGTCGCCGCGCTTGCATAATGCAATATTGCGTTTTTGGTGGCTTTTAATTTTTAGAATGTTTCGTAAAATTTAAATGAATAATTATAAATTTATATCTGGTTAATCTGTTAAAGACAAGATTAAACATGTTTATTGTAAACTCAGTGTATTTTAACTATTTTGTTAACATTGTTTTACACCCTGTTGGTTCTTTTTTGTAAATAAATGAGCAGTTATCTATCTACTTTGTCAATTATTATGTATGTAAATAAAATACAGTTATATAGGTACAACTTCAATGTCGGTTTGAATTCAGATACTATATCTCTTTGTTTCATATTGCTTGTATGTTTCCGATGAATCAGCGAAGAAGAATAAATCGGTAATCATAGGTTATATCCCGAGTACTATGAATTTAATCAATTAAAATTATGCAAAGCTGGTTGTTAGGGAAATTTAAGGTTGAGGAATTTTATTTTGAATTAATAACGAAAACATTTGCTCAAAAGTAATATTTTGCTAACAATGTAGTTTTGCATAATTTTGATAAGATTGAATTAATTGTATGAGGGGTACCTATATTTAAAGATTATTTCTTGAATGAGATTAAATTAAATCAAAATAGCATATTTACATTTTATTTTGAATATAGTTTCCTGAGTAAGGAATAGTAGGTATTAATTATTTTTGGTAAAGTTTGTACAATAGATGAAGCTATTTCAATTTTAGTAAACAATTCATGATTGTCAGGAAGATTCTGGTCTTGCATGTTCTCCCACAACAATTTCACCTTGAACCCCCAGTTTTTCAATACAGTAGTAATATATTCCATTGATGCAGTCTGGAGCAAAGTATACTTTTTTTCTTCACAAATGCTGTGAATTGCCTCCATATTGATTTGTTAGTTGTACCTGTATTGACGGGGACACTATTTTTGATTGCTTTGTCGATTAATGAACTACAAAAAATCTTTACTGGTACTCATTGTGAATGGTGCGACGTTTTGCAATTTTCAGACACGAAATGAATTTGTTTGTTTGTATTCGTTTACCATAATAACGCAATACAAGAAGCACTGCGATGCTCAGTAATTCTAAAATATTTGTCAATGTAAACGTCAAAAACATCAGAAAATGAATTTCTACCAAGCAATATTTCAGAAAGTACCTAGTTCTGAAAGTCAAACTAGTGAAATACATCATACTCGATGCTACTATCACTTGGAAAGTGTTCTAGGCCAGATATTCCATTATCCTAATCAAAATTACCCTTTTCAAATTGGCGGGCTTTAATCGCCCCTAAGTTTTAGCAAGGATTTTTTTCACTATGTAATGCCATAAACAACAGAAAATCGGACTTTATGATTGCCCAGTTTAGGTATGAAGGAAATAATCAAGCAAAAAATGTAACAAATTATCAACTAGCTATTAGTAGGTTTAATTTTTACTTTTTACTATAAGCAGACATCTCCATTATGCCGACCCTTTTTTACAGTCCCGAAGGTGTCTGCTTATGAGAGATTTTACTGTATTACATAAAAAAATTCAAATCTTTATTGCAATTATTCCAGTTATTAAAAAAGATATGGGAAGTGTAAATTTTTATGTAACCTGTATAGCTATCCATATAATAGCCAGCGCCATCTCAGTGGCAATAGCTGAAACGTTATATGCACAAAGGCATGTAGAGGTCATAGAGTTGTTAATAATTTGCCCAAAAATTCCATTTTCTGAATAAAGACTGTATAGATTGATTTCAAATTTTAGGTAATTGATGTGGTTAGCCTTCTAGTGGCAATAACAAATTATTATGTTTGTAGGTGATTTTTTTTTTAATTTTTATGATTTCAGACGATGAGTTACTGTATTAAAACAATCCATTTCGCATTGAAACTTTGTTATTGCCATTATAGGTATTTCTTCACGGCTTTAGTGTTTCCTCCAAACTTAGATATTCATTTAAATTTAAAATAATGACATTATTAGAAAGGTCTGCTTTTCGCTTACGGCGCCATCTGTTATTAATCGTGTCTGACGGCCCCCTCTTAACCTCAAATGAGATGAATTGATGCATCTGTAGCGACCTTTATTCGCGTTTGCCTTCTAATGGAACGATTTTGCAATAATATATGCAATGTGTATTCAAATGAAGTAGCATAAATGATACGGGTGAATCCTTCTGAAAACAAAAGCGCTGGTAACTAACATTTAATTCATGGATAAGTTAAATGCTCGTTTATCCTAAAAATGAAAATTCCAATAAAAAAATATGAAAGAGACAAAAAATCTGTAAGTGAAATTGGTCTATCGTAATTTCTAAGAATTTTAATGATACAGGGTGAGGCACACTATTGCGGCAAAGCAATATAGCAGTAAGTAGCGTAGATATATTAAACAAGATACAGCCATGCGCGGTAAACGTATGTTCGTGCTTAGAAAACATATCAAAGAATTCGGTACATCTCTCCATTTCATTCTGCCACGCTTGTAATGTATTTGTTTTTTCTTTTTACTAGTTAGCCGTAAGTCGCACGAATTTCGAGTGCTTTGTTTTGAAGTGTCATTCAAATTTAAAATTACGCCAAACTCGTAATTCACGTAGTTTATTGAAATAATAAAGAGTTCAATTAATATTTATAATCAAAATGAGGACTTGTATTCTGTATTCGATTTCTTATAGTCATTTTTATGAAGATTTATCCTTCCATCGGTGCGTGTATTTTGTTCGAATTTCTCTCAATATCGCATCAAAGTACCATTGCTTGCATAGAAAAGTGGAACAGTAAAAAATTCTATTTTGAAAAATTTGTTGGTGGTACTGTAAGTCTATGTCAAATTCGAGGTTAGCAGGTTAGGTTTTGCGTCAGTTTTGACATAGACTTACAGTGCCACCAACAAATTTTTTCTATGCAAGCAAAGGTACCTTTCTAAAGGATAGCGCTATACGTAATTCAACCACTGAGAGTGACAGCAATAAAAGGTACGTCATTTTGAACTATGTCGCCGCATGGCTGTATCTTGTTTAATATATCTATGGTAAGTAGCTGCAACAAACACTCCCTATGCATCAATTTCCAAACCATTAAGAGATTGCATTATTCAACAATAGATGTCCACGTATGCCAAACATGAGTACAGTGACTATATAAAGTACGTTTTTTTCCTATAAAAACTTTCAAGGTCAAGATAAAATTGGCAAAACTGCTTTTTAAAAATTGTTAGAAAATTTATTTTTGTCAGACTTTCTTTTTTTAAACTAAATACGCGTAAAAACGGAATCTTGTAAAATTAAATGTAAAAAAAGCATTTCTGAAGTGTGCAGAGGAACTGTTCGATCTGCATCCTAACACACCAGAAGA
Source organism: Agriotes lineatus (assembly GCA_940337035.1). Taxonomy (NCBI): domain Eukaryota; kingdom Metazoa; phylum Arthropoda; class Insecta; order Coleoptera; family Elateridae; genus Agriotes; species Agriotes lineatus. The sequence continues at coordinate 31,792,499 of OW679196.1, read as the reverse complement.
AGACGTTTACGAAAGATTAGCAATAGCTTTTGATGTACATAGAACTTTAATGCCAGATTTTAAATTTCCCACCAATTTTTAGTTCTATAAAGTTACTAAAACAAATTTTACCAACATATATTTCTTAAAGGAATCCAAGTTATGCCAACATAAACCCTAAATTCTTTGACCTTGAAAATTTTTATAGGAAAAAAACGTACTTTAAAAGACAGCTTGGCCGTACGATTGTTGACCGCCATTTTTAGGCAAATTTAAGCTTAGAGAGATACAGTGCCTTTAGAAATAAGCGAACGTTTTTGAGTGGTCATTATTTTGGTACTAGTTATTTAAACTAGTTGATGTTAGCTACACGTGCAGTGTTATGTTTGGACATTGACATTTTTCATTGGCGTTCGGTCGTGGTGCTTTAAGGTGTTGTATGAAGTTTACAACCGGATTCAATTATGGTAGCTTACAATACAGCTAAATGCCATGCCGTCTTCCTGTTCCCTGTCTCCAAACCTCCTTGTCCTGTGCGTGGTCTTCTTCGAGGTATCTCTCCTCCATGGCTCTCCAAATACCCTCATTCCACGGTTTGCGTGGTATACCTCTTTTTTTCTTACCCGGCGGCGACCATTTAAAGATCTTCATAGGCCACGTCGTCTCCTCCATTCTCATCAGATAACCAAACCAGGTTAACGCTGTCCGTTGTCCACAACTGGTTCAGGTGCCTCCATTCTGCGTCTTATTTCACGTTCGTCACTCTATCTCATCTCGATACCTTTGCGCTTTTTCGTCTATTTGAACTGTGTTTAGTCTTCGTTTCATTTCCGCTGTTACAGTCTATACCTCACTGCCGGTACATAGCACCGACTCTACCGTTACTTCACCTAGTCTTTTTTTGTTTTTGTTAGAGATAGTATTGTCCCATCAAATTGATTTCAAGCATTTCACTGTCTTCTTACTTTGTACTATTCTAGTTCTGATCTCTTCTGTTCCCAAACCATTTTCATCGATTGTATTGTAGCACCGAGGTATTTAAACTTTTCTACTTGTCTTATTGCGACATCTTCATTTATTAAGACTTCATATTGTGCTTCCGAGTTGATTACTAAATACTCCGTCTTCTCTAGACTTATGCTAAAGCCCCATTCATCGTAGCACCGATGTAATCTGTTTATCATACATTCCAAGTCGAACGCATCTTGTGCTATTACAACAATAGCACAATTCTAAATTGTCACATTTAAATACTGTGCAGAATATTAGTTTTTCAGGGCAATAGATGATAAAATTTCGCCCGCTTGCGAAGCTAATGAATTATTTGACACTGACAATTTACAATTGTCAGATTTGAAAGGTTTTATTTTCTTTCATAACCAAATGAACAGGTTCTACCAACCTCTTTGAGAACAACTTAGAAGTAACTAAATATTTTGCCTGTTAATGGCGGATATTCGCGTCGACTAATAGCGACGAAGACATCCCAATGGCCACATTGTCTTGTATATAGCCACTGTAAACATGAGCAGAGCCAGTGTATATATAAACGGAGAGCCAGCGACAAAATTAGTTACGTCATCTCATTAAGAAAACATCCCATGTTACTATACTCTCTTAACATCGCTGATAATTGATTTGGATGTCTGCTTGGTATTCGGTGGTGAAGAAAGCTGCAGCAGCGGTGCAAAGTGGTAAAGTTGTGTCAAAATTTAATCGCTTCTGAATAATTTTCAAATTATTATCAAAGGTGCTTCACCAACTGAATTTTTTCTATTTATTCAGTAAATAATCATGTTGAATATCCTGTGTGCGTTACAATACACGGCGTGCTCCGACTAAATTGCAGACGATCACTCTAGATGGCTGTACTTATGGTAACTTTACTCAAGTTGGATAGAAGCTGGAAACTTTTGCTTCCCACATCGAAATGAAACAACGTCCTGAAGGTCTAACATTCTTTATTAAGGACAGTGTAAATACACTACATACCTCTACAAGTACTGCAGTGTTTCGAAGACTATAATTGTGTAAGACGGTTGTCTGTGGCTTGGTTCAACAGCAAGAAGGGCTGGATGCTCATCTGGTGCCTCACATAGCATAAACAGTAAGGGAAAAAGGTACGGAGGTTTACACTCTTACTAACAGTAAAGATACTGCGGTAGAAAAGTACAGTCAGACAAGGAGTCGGCGTAACCACGATCTTACTAACAGTTAAAATAACTGCGGTGTTGGGTAGTGATTCACCTAGCAAATTACAAGTTAGATAAGGTGCACACAATCTTACTAACAGTTATAATACTGAGGTGTCAGATTGTGCTTCACCTAGAAAAGTAAGAGTTAGACAAGTTATGATCTGTTAAAGTAGCTCTCCGGATTATTCGCAGAGCTACCACATGCTCCAGACGTTACTTTTTCTTTCTCTGCCACTCCATCCAGATGCATTTTATACAACTTACGAAAACCCCTCCATTCCGAGTCATGAAGCGGACAATCAATGACGCAAACTTAAATTTCATTGCCAGAGAAGCCCTACACTAATTGCCTTTCCAAACCCTACAACTGCTTAATCCTTTTCCCATCAAATTTTGACTTGGTCTTTTCTACGGCATTCCCGAAACTGCACTCAACACGTGTTTCTTCGTTGTATAACAGCACCATAATGCTGAACTATGCAGTCACCTCCTTAAATTCGTCGATATCATTTTTCAACACTCTGTATATCACAATTTAAATGATTTCTTATGCACTCGTCTTGAAAATCATGCCTTAATGTATAATGTTTCGCCCAGCGGCAACGCGTTTTTCTGAATTAAAATTAATTCGCGCGTTCTCCCCTAGCGATTTCTACGTTTCTTATCAAAGTTTGAATCTTTAGAACGCCCGACCAGCGATAGAATGTCCGAAGTGGTTGCTAGATGTACGAAGCACGAAGAAGGGACATAAAAGCGGCTTCACAACCGATTCACGAGAGATTCTCTCCGGCATTCATTCAGATTCCCTCCGGCATTCATTCCAGTATCCACCCAGTCCCGGATCATCCCCAATCCTGTCCGTCCCGTCCCATTTTAGAGAGAATTCTCCCCTCACACTTTGAAATCCTGCATCCTGAGCTGTAGCTAAGTCGAACCGAAGACTCCAATCTAGGAGGCCGTGTTTCTAGCTAAAACCCGAACGATTCCCCGTCCTGAAAGCCAGTTCCTGGAGGCGACGACCTCATTTGAGGACCGCTTCACTGGTTTTCCCTGTCAATATTATAACCTGAACTCAGCCTAAATTTTAGCCCAAGCTCCGTCAATAATTAGTTGTAACAATAGTTTCTTGAAAAACATGTTGGAGGCGACGACTCGTTCACGGGGCCGTTGCGCATGCTTCTCATAATAATTACGCCAGCCACTCAGCGTAGTTAAACTCGAAACAAACATATTAGAACTCATAATTCAAAAGGGGGCCTTCAAGCCGCAAATTTTCACAATGGTATATGTGCTAATCCCTTTAAACACAGATATTTACCTATCTGCTAGACTTCCCGGGGGACGTAGAGGAGCCGTCCGCACAATCACCTAACTACGCCGCATCATGGAAAGCATCCCCGACGTCTGCAATCCTCTCGAGATCGTGCCCCAGCTGAAATACACCGTCGACTTCTCGTTCTATCTCACGCCGCACGCAAAACCGTCGTGAACCCCAAGGAGGCTTGCCGAATCTCCCGCACGACCCGGTGTTGTAAGTAAATAATCCTGACGTAGCCGAATTAACCTATATTTGCAGTTACACGTGCCTTTGACATTGTGACCGAGATTCAAGCTTGAAAGTTGGCACCGCCGGGACCAATTTCGACGGCCCGATTTCCTAACCAGTGGCGTCCCGTCGATCTACCAGGATTCAAACTGTAGGGCCACAAACGCACGGATGTATGACGGGTTGCAGTGACGCTAGGTGTTCGCAACAGGACGTCTCGTATAACTACCAATTTTATTGTAAAATACATTTTACTACGTTTGTAAATACATTACAATATAATTAAACTGTCTAAAATTATCCTGGTGTTTGTTTGCTGGTCTCATAGTGTATATCTGTCTGAACCAAATTAACTCCGACTGAGAGAGCTACCCGATGGTGATTAATTAATTCAACGCCCTTAATAGCAGAAGGGCGGAATATTACAAATGTACAATTTTTAGGCTGTAAAATATTTCTTTATAGGTCGATTTTAGAAAAAAAATTCTTTACAAAACTATTTTGAAAAATTGACGTTTGCAATATTTGTTGATTATGGTTACTAAGCTATCCGTGACTCAGAGTATAGCCATCTCTTTTTTACACCAGATACGCTCGTCGCTTTCATTGCGTAGAAACTTCGTCTAGCCGTGAATCTGACTTTCGCAGCCCGAACGCACATGTATTTCTAGAAATTTCAACTAGCGACTGGTCGTACAACGTAATTTGAAACCGCACGTGTTTTCAAGGTTTGACAAAGCGCTCCGACGGGGAAGTTTCTTGATTGAAATGTGTAAAAGCCGCAGAAATTAACTCTCCGCAAATATTAGAAAATACTGTATCAACCTTCAAATGCCAATTTTCAAGAACTATCGACTTGATCTTTCTGCACAGTTCAGAATTAGTTGCAGTTTTTAATTGCCCTGGTCTTGGGCTGTTTTCTACTGATTCACTTTTCTGACCAATATTGTATTTGATAAGTAGGTACACTCTTCTCCCATTTGAGCCAGACACTGCCAGCATCTTTCACGTATAATTTTTGGTCCGTGGCCTTCCAAAGTAAAAACATTTATGACGCTAGGACGGTTTTTTAATTTAACTAAACCCGCCTTTAATTGCAAACTAATACACAAGAAAGTAATTTTGCACAATAACTATTAAAACGTAGTATATTACGATGCAATGAGATTCGCTGTAATATATACACGAAGTGTACGAAGTATTGAAATTCCCTCATATCGAAAACCACTCTGAATCAAATATCTTTAAAATTCGTGCCAACCGATTAATGAACCCACTATATCAAATCTCTGTCTCGGCTGTGCTGATCTTTTGGTGAAGACCCCAGCCCAATAGATCCCTCCCCCGTATTGGGGGGTGCCTTAACGTGCTGTGCAGGGTATGTATGTTCGTATGTGTACACGATTCCGGTCGCCAGGAACCTTCCTGAAGTCTTGGATCGTTTTCATACGATAGGTCCTCCGAAAATGAAGGCAACATCATCTTTTGAGGTACGGTCGTCCACAAAAAAATTTTTTTTTAGGTTTTTTTTTTTATAAATAACTGGTTCATAACATTTTATTGTATTAGCGAAACGGAGTGATGTTGAGTGTCGAAGTATTTTTGGAAAGCACGGAAGGGCGCTTTTCTTGGGTTGGGGGTACCGTATATTTATTTATTATAATTAAATGGATCAGGGCTGGGTAGAGTATTAATCTAGTGTCCCCCGTAATTTTATAAAGTAGGTCTTTTGTACTTGAGTAGATTAATAATGTGAGTTAGGTAATATGGCGGTGTTGGCTAAATGTTTAGTTACTGTGGTGCATGTTCAGTATTTACAAGAATTTAACCAAGGTGTATCTACCATTTACCTGTCGACAGTGTGGTGAATTATCAGTATATGAATTATGTTAAGTAATTTTATAACGTAATTAGATCATCTGTAACATAACGTAAGTGTGAAAGAATCGGGGTTTATTGGTGGGATTCATTTGGCAAGAACTTATAAACCTGCTTCAACTTTAACATCTGATGGAATAATAACGAGGCGTCTTTGGCCAGATTTTGCAGTTTTGTTACCTGCTTCAGGTATGTATATGTCACGGCCTGCTGAATTGTTTGACAAACGTCACTTTATACGGTCCGGGTATATGTGAAGTTTTGCGATTCTCTATACAGCGCTTTATAACCACCAACGGGAATTTATAATTTACAATGTAACATCAGTTACCACATTGTCTACAATGCAAATGTTGCTTAAAATTTGACAATAATAATATAACTCTCCCGTGTACTTCCTACGTTTGGTTTTCTATTGTGTTTTTTCATCAGTTTCCTGCTAGTTTTTTCGTTTATTTTCTAATTAACATTATGTTCACGGTTAAATTTGTTGATTTATAGGTTTTTTGGTGATTTGGTTTGGTATTTTTAAAGTGGGAAGGGGCTCTATAAATAATTAATAGGTGTTTTATTGCAATGTGCAAATATACCAATTGTAGAAGATCTCACCATGGATTTCCCTCAAATCAGGTTTTACGAAGGAAATGGTTTGAAAGCTAAATTCTAGTTATGGTACAACGAGGTACGTGCTTAACAACTTATATTTTTTATTTTCAATTAATAAATACAGATAAACAACGAAAACTGTGAGAAAGAACTGTTATTTCTAGCTTCCATTTTGAAGAAAGTTGTTTCCGACTAATTTCTTCTGGGCAAAGACTATTAAAGCACACTGCAGTTCCCGTACTTTCTTTGGTACCTTTTTAATTACTACATTTTCAGATGGATGTCCAGTAAAACGTTTAGCTTTTAGATGTTTAATTTTAACAGTGAATTGCACAAACTACAATTTTACAGTATAATAACAATAAAATAGTTCAGTACTATTACCACCTAGTAACTCATCTTCCAAATTTATAAGAATAATACGATTATCAGCATACCACATTCTACTTTAGAGCAAATCTGTGAGTAATCCAAAAATACCTTCCTGAAAATATTATTTTGTCTTCAACCACGAATTTCTGGAGTTGAAAAACTTAAGAAAAATATTAAAATTATAAATCTCGAAGATGTACAGTCGTGTTCAAAAATGTATTGTACAGATGCAGTTGTAAGTTTATTGATGGTTGTGTTATTACTCAACAAAGGCTCACACTGTATCATTAACTACGTAGACCTATATGTATACTTTCAAAATATTTGTATATACAACACTTTTTTGAACTTTTTGTAATTAATTTATATTCACAAAGCACAAATACTGTACAACACTTTAATGAACACGACTGTACATACATTATAAATAGATTACACCTTTCATATTTATATTAATTCAAAACAACAGGTTATTTTTTACTGTGACTGCAAAAAAAAAATATTTAAACACATATTTGTATTAACAGTCGCTGTCATTTAAATGTCATCATGGGTAGGGTTTCCAGTCCCGGGATTCGGTCCCGGGACAGTCCCGGGATTCTACCACAAAAACCGAGTCCCGGGACCACAGCCAGCCCAGGCGAAGTCCCGGGACCATGTCAACATTCGTGCGTATACTCGATATTAGAGAATTAGGACGGGTATTCACCGGCGTCCGGCGTATTACTCATACCTCTTGCACATTCTGCATTACTTGCGTTTTGCGTAGGCAGGAGAGGTATTGTTTTCGGTAGCTTAGAATTAAACATGTGTGCTGTTTCAGCCAGATTTGCATATCTTCTTCTATTTATGTATTTGTCTATTTCTTTTGTTTGATTTAGATATATTTTACGCGTAGTTGTGTGCCTATTTAGTAACAGCAAGGTAACTACATTTGTAGACTTTCAAAATTATGTGCGAAGAAGCTGAATAATTTATATTTTTGAGTTTTAAATGTGTCCGTTATTTGTCTGCTAAAGCGTTGCAACAATTTTATATATTGAAGATATAAACAATTGGCGAAATGTAAAGTTTGTTCCTATAAAATTATCATAATCAGAGGCAGCTTGACGAAAGGATTACACAAGCACTTTGGAGTTCAAACAAAAGCAAACGAAGAAGAGCGACAGACATTTTTAGTACCAGAAGAAAGCAATGAAGTTATAGACGAGGCCCAACCCAACGCAGATTATCAGCACAGAAATACTTTATTTAACTTAAAACACTTGTTTTTCTTTGGAAATTGCATTCGGAAATTTCACCTGAACACTATTTCCTTTTCGGGACCATTTTCGGGATCTTCGGGACTAGTCCCAGGACTTGAAATTTAACTTGTAAGTCCCGAAAACACTTTTGGTCCCGGGACTTGGAAACCCTAATCATGGGTATGTGGTGCCAAAACGGTCAAAATTGGCAACTTCTCAGAAACGAAAACACCAATAGTTTTCAAAAAAATGCCCAGGCCGAATAATGTGATGTTTATTACACAATTCAGCAGGCCGTGGTGTATGTAATTGAATTGTCACTTGAATGTAGGAGATGATGGCGAACGTCCAAAATATTTAATCCACTCAAAAGTAGTATATCCGGAAACCGGAATGCCCCCTAACTTTTCTGTTAGTAGTGTATTTTCTAATGTTGATTATGAATTGGTTAGATGAGCGTCGATAACATTTGAAAATACTATACTGACATTAACAATGTGTGTTGCATTTTTTAACCTAGTGTACTATAAAAAAATGTATTGAAGGTTATTTCCCCTATTTTTTAGTTACGAATGTAAAAAATACCACACTCTGATCGCAGTGGTCTGCGACGAGTGTGGAAAATGCATACTGGAGGCTGAACACTTAGATAAGAGTGTGAGTACATATTTAGGTAAAAAGTGTTTCAAATAATGTTAGAGCATGTATAGTTGAAAAATAGATGTTTATTCATTAACTAGTTCGTACTATTAAACATCTTTGAGGCCAGAAGGCAAAAATTGGGAAAACCTGGAAAACAAATATGAAAAACCCATTTATACATGTTTTGTAAGGGTTCTTTATAAACGCTCCACAACTAATGCTAATACCATACTGAGGTAATGCAGTAGTATAGTAATACGTAGTGATCACTCTGAACTGAGTGGTCGTCAGTCACCCTGCTACTTATAATTCGTAAAATAACTGGTTCATTAGGTAATTACTGATATAATTAACCTGCTGTAGGTTAATTATTGCTGAATTGAGTATTGCTATTTTTATGGTGATATCTGCAACTAAGTCACATAGGTTTCCGTTCAAAAATAAATATGAATATATGAAAAATACTACAATATTTTTGTTTCTTCCATGATTGACCTTAATACGAACCCATGAAAATGAAAATTCAGTTTTGTGTATTCATTTTTATATTAATTTATGAATAACTGAAATACGCCTGCTTAAAGCTTGATATCTATCTTCTCCAAAACCATTACGTAAAGTTGTGTTAAGTGCAGTATACAATTTTCTCTGTCTATATTGTAATGGAATACTAGTTGCTTTTCTTACTTAGCACTATTATCAGCATGATGTGTTGTATGTTACTCTGTACCATTACATCAACGTGCTCTGTAATTAGGTGCTGTCTAATGGCTATTACTGTCATCATGAATACAAATCGAGACACACATACAAATAAAAACGACCAATCTCGCCCAATAGCTTTTCAGTTCTTACATTAATACTAAACACAATTGGATACAATATATAAATAATGTTGATGCGGAGCTTGACGAATTTGAACCGCCGGCGCCGTCTGTATGGGAATCATTTTCCGCAATTCAAACCTGCTTTCGGTAATCGTCAATATAAAATGTGTTTTTTAATCATTTGTTGGGTAAAATGTGAAACAAAATTCAAGTATGACTTTCATGCCATATCACTATTTACCTACCTATATTGAAACGAATGTATCCAGAAATTTAATGAGGATGCATTGTACAGCCTTATGTTCAGAATTTTTCTAGATAATGTTAATAATCTGCTTTGGCATAATTACAATGCCTCTGTATTGTTAAATTCCAAATGGTTAATGACAATCGACTTTTGTTGTAGGTGTGAAGATATCCTACTTCCATTGGCTCATGCATCATTAAAAGAAACTGATATGTAAACAAACATAATGGAGATAAAACAAGAAACCTTGGATAGTAAAGCTTCTAGTTCCTGCAGAACTGCATCCTTTATAAGACGGAACATTGGAAACAATGAAAATTTTGATACGTTGTATATCAAAGAAGAAAGCATTGAAAGTTTTAATAACATTAGTGTCTGTGAAGAAGTGGATATTAAAGATGAAGACTTTAAATTAAACAATGAAGGTTGTGAATACAAAGCACTTCACAAAAGTAGTACAAATATTGCTATGAGGAGTTGTAGCGGGGAAAAACCTTATAGTTGTTCTACTTGTGAATTCAGAACAACATATAAACACCATTTAATTACACACATGAGGTTACATACAGGAGAAAAACCATATAGTTGTCTTGTCTGTGAATACAGAACGGCATATAGTAGTTGTTTAGTTCAACACATGAGATCTCATACAGGAGAAAAACCATACAGTTGCTTTGTTTGTGGATACAAAGCAAAACGGAAATGTGATTTAACCATACATTTGAGATCGCATACAGGAGAAAAACCATACAGTTGCTTAGTTTGTGAATACAAAGCTGTACAGAAATATGATTTAGTTCAACATATGCGGTCTCATACAGGAGAAAAACCATACAGTTGCTCAGTTTGTGAATACAAAGCAACACGGAAAAATAATTTAGTTTCGCATATGAGGTTTCATACAAAAGAAAAACCATATAGTTGTCCTGTCTGTGAATACAGAACGGCATATAATAGTTGTTTAGTTCAACATATGAGGTCTCATACAGGAGAAAAACCATACAGTTGCTCCGTTTGTGAATACAAAGCGACACGGAAAAATAATTTAGTTTCGCATATGAGGTTTCATACTAAAGAAAAACCATACAGTTGCTTCTTTTGTGAATACAAGGCAATCCAGAAAAGTGATTTAGTTAGACATATGAGGTCTCATACTCGAGAAAAACCATACAGTTGCTCAGTTTGCGACTACAAAGCAGCACATAAAAGAAATTTAGTTGAACATATAAGGTCTCATGAAGGGGATAGACCTGACAGTCCTGATTCTGAATACAAAACAACACTGAAACAAGATTTAGTTATGCATATGAGGAAAAAGCTTTCAGTTGTCCTGTGTGCGACTACAGATCTAGGAAGAAAAGGAATTTAATTACAGATATGAGTTGTCAGGAAGGAGGAAAATCATACAGGTGCTTTATTTGTGGATATATTACAGTGAAAAATAGTATAGCTGTTGTGCCTCTGAGGTCTTATACTGGGGAAAAATATAGTTCATTTTGATTGTGAATACAACACAACACAGAAACACTATTTATAATGTATTCATAAAACTCCTGCAACTGTCATACAGTCCTTAAGTTGGTAACACCTACAAATACGTTTTTAGAACTTTCAGTTTTGTAATTTGATAAAACGAAAAAACTTCAAATTTGAACATTTGAATAGTCAAAATGACGTTTTCAATTACAATTTATTTTTGAAGGTTTAGGTAAACGTAAACATCAATAATATTAAAAAAAGAGTTGCCCTACTAGCAAGCGAAAAAGCAGCTGTAGTAACACACTACTTAGAGAAAAAAGCAAAAATTTAAATTAACAAGAGCAACTTGTCTTTAAAACGGCAGATATATTTTCCGAATTTTAAAAAACGTTACACCCATTTAAAATGCAAGAATTACTTTGATTTTGTAATATATTGTTTAAGATGTCCAACAAGATAATTGATTACGTTTTGCTTAAAAAACACAAATATATATATCACGCGTTTGCAGGCCTTTAGGCTTTTTGCGTTATCAGTTTTTTCCATTCTTTTCTCTCAGATTTCTCTTTCCAATCTATTATTCCCTTATCATGTTGTACTGCTTCCCACCATTTTCTCTTCGGTCTTCCTTTCCTCCTGGTTCCTTCCACATTTTTCCACTCAATATGTTTCACCACTCTTGAATTTGGCATCCTCCCTAGAATACCTAACCATTGTAACCTACGTATTTTAATTGTATCAATTATTTATCTATCCTTGTACATTTCGTATATCTCCACATTGAATCTTCTTTCCCACCCTTGTTTTGTTTTTCTTCCACCGAATATTCTCTTTAATAACTTCCTTCCTAACATAAGACATGAAAATTTGGATTATAAACAGTTGTTACAATATTTTGGATTTCACCTTATGTATATACGAAGACAGTATTTTGAATTATGTTTTGCTTTTAAAGTGTTAAATGGATTGATAGCCTGCCCGGAGATGCTGTCTGCTTTTAACTTACGTGTTCCTGCATTCAAGGTCAGGTTACAGCATATGCTGCTACAAGAGTATCGCCGTACCAATTACTGTAATAATAGTCCGCTGCAACGAATTGTAAGAACTGTTAATAAGACAAATAAAGCTGATATTATTGGAATACCATTTAACACTTTTATTAGGCATATAAAATCTTTATTTGATATGTAACCCAGCAACCCTGCATGCATGTTTTTTTTTCGTTACTGTTATTTTATTTTCTTTATATGGTAAATATTAACTTTTGTTGTATTTGGCTGTTTTTTTTTAGTATAATATTGTAAATGGTATAATCCGTTGAATAAACATTATTCCTTTTCTAGATTTTAATTTTTACTTTCTTTTATGATAAAGGAAGTATTGGATTCACCCCAAAAATTCAAAATTGAGTTTTCAACAGACCTTCACGTTTTGAAACCCCTGAACCCAAAAAACATGTTTTTGTCCATTGGTTTGTCTGTGAACAGAATATCTCAAAAAGGAAAAGAGATATGGCATTGAAACTTCATATATAAGTTTTGTGTACTATCTAGATACAAAAGCAAGCTTTTGAAGAAAATCGCATAACGGGAAGTATATTATTTACTCTTGGAATTTTTCAGTGTTTTTCGATTTTTTCAAAAACGGCTCTAACGGTTTTTTTTAACTTTACGTTTTTATTACATTTTTAATGTGTATTGACGTGAGATAGATGATTTTCCAGTTGAATAGCTCTAAAATGGATTTCTTTTATTCTTTTTCCAATTTTTTTTTATTAACTCCTATTTTCAATAGAACACCTGGTATATTATTTCATTTTTGAATTCATCTTAAAATTTTAGAGAAAATTTGTCTCTTGAACTAACGCTCTATTTTGTACGGTTTCTGTAAAATTTGTAATTTTTGAACATTTTTGACAATGTTTAAAAACTAAAAATCTAATTTTTGGCTAATTATAAGATCACTGTAAAAGGAAGTTGTGTGTGTGTGTATCACACCAGATATTTTTTCATCACCCACGTTTCGCACAGTAAGATTGCCTTTATTACAGTTTTATAAACTCTGTTACAAACGAAAACTTTCTTGATCGTAACACTCGGTTTAACACATCCACAGTCTTGTTAGCACAGGCAATTCTTTCCACCTCTTTTTTTCGTCACATTTATTTGTCACAAGCATTCCTAAATATATAAATTCATTAAACCAAATTTTAGCTCTCTACCATTCCGTAGTCACACTATACAATCTGCCTGGATGTTCTCTTTTCGTCCTTTTGTTACTTTCAAAAATCTTAATTTACCTTTAGTCTGTACTTCTCTGCTGTTTCAATTAGCCTTGCTGTAATTTTCATTAGCCGTTTGTGATTTCTTGATAGCAAGACTAGGTCTTCCTCGTTGGATATATGTTGACGTGAGCTCCTTCTCTTTTAATTCTAGTTTTTTGTAGAACCCTTTCTAGGAGCAGATTAAACAATACCTTTGATAGAGGGTCACCTTGCCTTGGGCCCCCGTTTTAACTGTAGATTCTGTTGATAGCCTATCATGAGCTTTAACGTAATTTTTAAAAAGATCTGATCAGACGTACCTCTATTTTTTCTACAACCTCCTTGGTACTCGCCTATCCTGTTCTCTGCATGCTGTTCCAGTCTCTGTTTTATCAGCATCGCTGTTATTTTGTACAGCGTGTCCAATAAAAAGATGCCCCTGTAGTTATTGCAAACTGTTTCGTCACCTTTTTTATCGATAGGATGTATTATGCTTTGCTCCATGTACTGTGCATCCGTTCTTTTTGCCACACATCCTTTACTAGTTCACATAATGCTTGCAATATAATTTTATCTCCATATTATATATTTTTTGCTGTTATTTCATTCATGTCTGGGCTTTAGCTATTTTTCATTTCATTTATTACTTTCTCTTCTCACAAATAAGAGTTATAAACATCAAAGTTCTCCCGTGGCCTGCTAAATTTTCAGATTTGTCATCGATTGAATAGGTCTGGGGCGGGAGATGTCTATTTTATCAGAACCTCCAGAAACGATTGCAGAGCTAGAACATCATGTCCAAGTTGCCTGGAATGAATTCTCACAAGACTTAGTTGATGACCATATTCGCAGCATGCCTAGAAGGATAGATGAATGTGCGAGATGCCGGTATGGTGCAACAACTTATAAAAAGGTACAACTCTTTCTTGTGTTTTTTAACCAAAACTTAATCAGTTATCTTCTTTGACTTCTTAAACAATATATGACAAACTAAAAGTAATTCTTGCGTTTTAAATGGGTGTAATGTTTTCTTTCATTGAAACTCAATATACTTTACGTGGTTACATGCAGGAAAAATCCCTACAGTTATATAGCTGTTATTAAAAAGCAACGAAAAAGTCATTTTATTACACATATTAGAACTCATGCAGGAGAGAAACCGTACAGTTGCTCGGAGTGCAACTATAAACTATCATGTAGAAATAATGTAATTGCATATTAACGATTATGGTTGTATATAGAATAGAACACTTGTAAGTAAAGATAGTTTTATTATATATCGGTTAAGAGGCTTATTATTTGTGAATACAGAAGAGCCCAGACAAGTACTTTAAATATGTAAACTTGCAATGTTGTAATAAGTTTGATATTGTATTAAGGGTGTAAAATAATTAATTTTAAAAAAATTACCGCCGATCATTGTATTGTATTGTATTATCTGTAACCTCATTTTTACCTTGAGGTGTAGAGGCTGATACTTTATACTCTTGCATCTGGCAGTGCAATGCTGAACTTGCCCCGGATTCTGGTAACAGAGTAGAGCGCGCCTATAAAATAATAAAATTAAAACTTTAAATATTTATATATTATAGCGCCAGCGTGGCTCTGATGGTTAGAGCATCGGACTGCGGCGCGGAAGTCTGGAGTTCAAATCCCAGATCGATGCCTGGCGGGCGGCCTACCCAGTCGCTTTAAATAATTGGGAACCTGCGTTCGAAAGAACAAGGGGTAATAATGCGGTTGTCTAATGCGTGGTGCTCACCACATCACCACGTGTCATGAATTTGACACTCGACAGCCGGGTGTGAGAGCGAGGATACGGAAGCTCTAACCTTCCGCCTTGCAGGCCAAGCTCCTTCATGGGGTGTTAGTGCCTCACCATTATTATTATTATAGCAGTTGGAAGGAGAGTTCTTTCTATTTAGATATTGCCAACAGGTAAAAATTATAAATATATAAATAATAGTCATATTGTAGAATTGTACATGTTATTTTTCCAAAATATTGTCATTGAATTTGTTTAATAAAAACATTCCACAACCCTACTTAGCACAACTCAGATTATTTAATTATAATCTTAAAAATTATTGATCTCATCGTAATTCTTTTAAGAACATAAAGTTCTCTTAATTCATAGGTTGGGTCTCTACATTGATTATTAGGTTTACATTTACAAAAATACATAAACAACAATTAACAGGGATACCGTGTTTATAGGTGTAACTGCTCAAGGGAAACTAATGAGTTTGAACGAGGAGGAGTAGCATTAATTACGGTTAGAGAGCATTTAATATCCAGGTAATTCACAATTGCTGGTATACAGGCGAAAATGTTGGCTGTATCAATAATGTCAAATAATGTTGACATAATTATTGTAAGCATGTATATTCTAACGATTTCAGTGTAATAATTTCTGCTGAGTTATTGGTTCCTGTTGATGTTCACTATCCAGTATTGTATTTCTCTGTTGAAGATTGTAATGCAGCATACAGGATGCATGTTACATTTCGTTTAATTGTTAATATCCAGATAGCCAATGGATTACATATGATATAACAGTTGTATGTATGACTGGTGGGTTAGTAAAGGCAACCACAAGGTTGTTATTAGTAATGAAAATAATAAATAACTTGAATTCAGAATTTTCAAGAAAGATTGACGTTAAGGGTTAAATTCCACTTAATTGTGAGAGCATAATCATAATAATTGCCTGTTTGATCTGTAGTAGTAATACAGTATTCTCTATGATCAAACGTGATTTCAAGTCAGAATTATTATAAAGTATATAATTCAAGGTTATTTAAATTCATTTAAAGTAGTATGTTCTATTGAAAATACTAGAATACTACGAAGATAATGGAATTAGTGAAAGTGAGTGTTGTGGTATGCTGTGTTAGCAGTCCATTCAAACAGTAGGGTTTCAAAGAGCTATGAGCTTTGGATTTGGTCAGGAACAACCAAGATGGTTTTGCTGACTAGAATTCATCCAGTTAGAAGCTGAAGTAGGGAGTTCAGGTACAGAAAATAAACATCAGAAGGTTAGTGACAATTTCTTACAAAGTAATAAGAAATTAGAAAGTGAGTTTGGTGTAACAATTATTAAAACTATTGTAATTATATTTAGGAAATAATTATATTATATTCTGTAATATCAGACTAAACTGCTATTTGCTGGTAACAAACTAAACATACAAATTAAGTTTACGGAGTACCTGAAATTTGCTTTTGATTAATAAAAGAAAATGATTAATATATTTAAAAAGGAATTCAGTCGTTAAATATATAAAGAAAGTTGTTAGTTGAAGACCAGCTCATTCAGCTGAGAGTTTAGAGTCTCATTGCTCATAAAACTGACTGGTCGTGGCATAAACAATATTAAATACATGACATAATTTTAAATGTCAAATTGATTTTAGAAATACGTCAATTTCTACTGATATTATTAAGAAATACGGTAGGTATATAAATGAACTTATGCAAATAATAGCATTTCTTTATAGTAAGTACTCAAAAGGTATATTTCAGTTGATACTACAAGTGTCATCATCATCATAGCCTGTGGGATCCCATTATTGGGCAAAGGCCTCCTCCAGGGCTTTCCATTTTTCTCGATCTTTTCCATATTGCATCCAGTTTTAACCTGTTAGATGTTTTAATTCGTCAGTCCAGCGGGTTTTTGGTCTGCCTTTTGGTCTTCGTTTCATATGTGGTGTCCATTTTGTAGTTCTTAATGTCCATCTGTCCTTCATTCTACAGATGTGCCCGGCCCATCTCCATTTCTGTTTCTTACACTCGCGCACTATATCAATTGTTTTAAATTTACGTCTTAAGTCCACTATTTTCACTTTATCACTTAGTTTTATTTTTAAGATGTTACGTATCATTTTGTTTTGTGTAGTTTCAAGTTTTTTGAGTTCATTTTTGGTCATAGACCATGTTTCTGCTCCATATGTCATTGTTGGTATTACACAGCTATTGAAAACCTTGCTCTTGAGATAATTGGGTGTTTCTGTTTTTAATATTTCTTTTAGTGACCAGAATTTTCTCCAACCTTGTGTGATTCTCCTTTGTAGCTCTTTTTCTCTTTTGTCTTCAAACGTTATTATTTGTCCTAAATAAACACTTTTCTCTGCATATGCTATTTCTTTTTCTTCTATTGTTACTTTGAGTTTTCGTCCATTAGTGATAATCTTCGTTTTGTTAAAGTTGATTTTTAACCCTATTGTTTTGCCAGCTTCATTTAATTCATTTAGCATTTTGCTCAATTCTTTGCTATTTTTCGCAAAAACCGCCACGTCATCTGCAAATCTTAAATTTGATAAATTCTTTCCATCGATCAGAATATCTTGTATTTCCAATTTAGGTTTTTAAATAGATGTTCTAATGTAATGTTAAATAGGTCTGAAGATAACGGATCACCTTGGCGAACTCCTCTTTTGATTTTAAAACTTGGACCTTTGCTTTCTAGCTGTATGTGTGCAGAGTTATTTTTAAGTAGTTTCCAAATTAATTTTATATACTTATTTTCTACTTTAAAATGAATTAACGCTTGTATAATGCTTATATGTTCTAGGGAGTCAAAGGCTTTTTCGAAGTCTATTAAGGCAATGTAAAGTTCTGTATTATATTCAGTATGTTTTTCGATAATTTGGTTAATTGTCTGAAGGTGGTCAATTGTCGAGAAACCCTTTCTAAATCCTGCTTGATCTATTGAGTAATTTGGTTCTAATTGTTTGTATAAACGGGTTTGGAGAATATTTGTGAAAATTTTATAAATATTTGTGATCAAACTTATTGGGCGATAATTTGTTATTTTTTCTTTTCCTCCTTTTTTATGTAGTAATATGATTGTTGATTTGGTCCATTGTTCGGGTATAATTTTTTCTTGTATGATTTTATTAAACAGTAAATGTAGTTTGTCTAAAATTTCTTCTATTCCATCTTTAAGCATTTCATAAGTTATCCCATCATCTCCTGGTGCTTTCCCGCATTTTGAATTTGCTATAGCTTTTCTTATTTCCGTTTTTTGGATTGGTGGGGCTTTGCTTTCAACTTCTATGGGGATTAATTCATCGATGTTTCTGTTCTGTTTGTTGTTATATAATTGTTTGTAAAATTCTGTTGCTACTTGTATAATTTCATACCTATTTTGCACTAGTTTGTTGTCTTGGTTAGGGTCTTCTAGCTTGTGTATCCATTTTTTCCCTTTCTCTAGCTGTTTGTAGACTTCCTTGGTTGATCCTGAGTGGTGTAGAATGTTGTTTATTTTCTTTTTTTGTGCTTCACGTAAATCTCTTCTTATTTCTCTTTTCGTTAATTTGTCTAGTTCTGCGAATTCTACTTTACTTTTCCCGTCTGTTAGTCTTCTTGGTTTCAGTATTTCTCTTTGCTTAATAAGTTCCTTTGTGTTTTCTGAGAATTGATCTGTCTTCCCGTTGTGTTTAATGTTCGTATTTCTCTGGGTGTCTTTACTTGCTTTTTGTAGCGTCCTTTCTAGGTCATTATAGATCTCTTGAGTGGTTTTTCCTTGTTGGTTTGTGTTCATGTTTATTTGTTGTAGGTTTCGCTTGAAGTTATTTGTATTCCAATAGTGTGTTCGTTTTATATTTTCTGTAAAAAGTTTGGCCCTTTCATAATGTTTTTGTATTTTTAGAGTCATTCGTATTAGTCGATGGTCGGAGCTGAATTCAAATCTGTTCAGTACTTCTGTGTTTTTTACTATCTGTTTATTGTTTGTAAGAATGTAATCAATTTGGTTTTTGTGCTGCCCATTTGGTGATAACCAAGTCCATTGTTTTCCTGGTCTTTTTTTAAAGAGGGTATTTGTTATTACTAATTTGTGGCTAACTGCAAATTCTATTAGTTTGAATCCCCTTTCGTTTCTCCTTCCATATCCAAAGGGGCCACATACTTGTTCTTCTCCTTCTGTGCGTTTGCCTATTTTGCAGTTAAAGTCGCCCATGATTACTATGTGTTTGGCTTCACTTTTATTTGTGTATTCGTGTGTTGTTTTATCTAGTAATGCATAGAACTGGTCTATCTCTTCTTCTGAGCTGTTCTTTGTTGGTGCATAGATTTGGATTATGACTAGGCTAGAATTATTTTCTATTTTTAATGTTAAAACTGCGATTCTTTCTGAAATACCCCGAAATTCTTTGATATTGGTTGAAAGATTTTTGTTTACACAAAAGCCTACTCCGGCTTGGCTTTTATTTTGACCTATCCAATATAGTATTATTTCATTTTTTCTTTGTAGTATTGTTTCACCAGCTCTTCTTACCTCAGCCAGACCTAATACGTCCCATTTTATTTTTGTTAGCGCCGCTTCTAGTTCTTTGACGTTTTCTTCTTTTAGCAATGTTCTTACGTTAAGTGTGCATATATTTAATATCTTTTAGTCCAGTCGTTGAAGGTAAAAATATGCTATTACCTCAGAATTCTTTGAACCTTAACCGATTGACGTGAAATTTGGTGAGTGGTTAGGGGATGGCTCAAGGAGCAAAAGTGACATAGCGCCGATGTGAGTTTTTACCCTGAGAGTGGATGCCACCCGTTCTCGAGGGTGGAAATTGTTCACTTAAAATAACCCCGGAAATGGATAGAGGGACAAATTATAAGTAAAAAATGTTCTTTATAGTTTTTTTGATAGATCGATATTTTTCGAGCTATTCGCGATTGAAAACTTAGATTTTTCGTGATAAAAATGCATGTTTTTGGACGGTTTTTCGCGAATAAGTCGAAAACTTCGCATTCTATCAAATAAGTTTTAATAACCAAAAATGAAGCTTAGAAAACAGCAAAGAGATTAGTTTTTTTATGAATGATCTAGGTCCAAAATAAAAGAAGTTAGGGCTCATTGAAGAAGATTTTTTTTGCAACAACTTTGTTCGAAGTAATAAACGTTAATTAACGAAAAACCGATGCATTTTTCGGGAAAAACTTATAGAACATTTTTTGTAGTGATTGAAAAGACCTTTAAAATGAGCACTGTTAAAAGTTGATTGAATTATAGTTAAGCGAGTTACGATGCAAAAACGGTGGGTCACTCAAATTTTTGAAAAAGAAAATGAGAGCTAAAACCCCAGCCATTCCACCAAAATTGATATTGACTATTATCCCTTTACAAATTACTTTATTTTAGTATTTCTCATGCAATCCAAAAGTTTTTCGACATGCTCAGACTTTGCATATTCAAAAAGTAAAGGGTTGAAGAGCTCGGGAGGGGTGGTCCGCGCACTATAATGCAAACTTCTAACATTTATATCTCCGTTATTTTTTTTCCTACAGAAATAAAAAAAAACCTAAAATGTTCGTTAAGAAAAAATCCACATTTTTGTACTATATTATTTTTTACGTTTTTTTCTTTAGTTTTAGGTATTTTCAAAGTAAGGTATTTTTTTAAGAAATTTGAAAAATACGTTTTCCGTTTTCATCATATTTTTTTCGAAAAATACGCATTCTAACTCAACCAAACTTTTGGATTACATAAGTAATACTAAAATAAAGTAACTTGTAAAGGGATAATGGTCAATATCAATTCTAGTGGAATGGATGGGGTTTTATAGCTCATTTTTTTTTCAAAAATTCGAGTGGCCCACCGTTTATGCATTGTAACTCGCTTAGTTATAATGCAATCGACTTTTAGCAGTGCTCATTTTGAAGGTCTTTTCAATCACTACAAAAAATGTTCTATACGTTTTTCCCGAAAAATGCATCGGTTTTTCGTTAATTAACGTTGATTACTTCGAACCAAGTTGTTGCAAAAAAAAATCTTCTTCAACGAGCCATAACTTCTTTTATTTTGGACCTAGAGCATTCATAAATCTTTCCTGTTTTCTAAGCTTCATTTTTGGTCATTACAACCTATTTGATAGAAAGCGAAGTTTTCGACTTATTCGCGAAAAACCGTCCAAAAACATACATTTTTATCACGAGAAATTTAAGTTTTCAATCGCGAATAGCTCGAAAAATATCGATCTATCGAAAAAACTATATAGAACATTTTTTACTTAGAATTCGACCCTCGATCTATTTCCGGGGTTATTTTGAGTGAACACATTTCCACTCCCGAGAAGAGGTGGTATCCACTCTCAGGGTAAAAGCGCACCTCGGCGCTATGTCACTTTTGCTCCTTGAGCCATCCCCTAACCACTCACCAAATTTCACATCAATCGGTCAAGGTTCAAAAAATTCGGAGCGGAAAACCTTCAACGACTGGACTACTTTGGCGTTTTTGTTTTGCTTACTGGAGGGTTTTGGTCTATATCACCCCTCTTGACCAGAATTGTGGGGGATATTCTTTCCTTTATTGTTATTTCTTCAGTTTTGTCCATGGCCATAGCGTGTATCGTCTTATTAGTGGTGTCTTCTGCTGGCTGTAATTGCTACACGATAGGTCTGTCCTCACGATGTTGATATGAGCTTAAACTTCCAGATCTATGGCGGAATGGTGTTTCGTGAAGTATTGTTGTTTTTGGTAAGTGTGGTGCTAAAAATTTCTGTAATGTTGCTGCTTTATTTTTCTTGGTTTTGTTTTTGTTGATTTCTTCTGTGTTTGTTTTGTCTTCCTCAGGTAGGTGTCGCTTTTTTGATTTTTCTTGCTCTTCCTTGAACTGTTGCAATTCTTCTCCTTCTATTTTCTTTCCATCCACAATCAGCGAGTTGTATTTTAGTATTGCGTGTTTTCCCTTTTTTCTTAGGTACATCATTGTTGGGAGAATGTCCTTCCTTTCTTCGAGAATATTTCTTGGATAGTCTTCATCTATAGATATTTTTGATCCCTTTAGCATTTTTTTGTTTTCCAGGATAAGATATTTAAGTCTCATATTAATTACACTTATTACTATTGGGCTGTCTGTGTTTTTAGTTATCATTTTTCTGATCGATTTGATATCCCTTTCGTTGCATTGTATTTTTAGGTCTTTGTTCAAGAAATTTATAACTAATTTTTCTAAATCAAAATAGTTTGTTGAATTCGTTTTAAGTCCATATATTACTAAGTTCTTTTTCCTTTGTTCTCTTTCGATGTTGTTGAGTCTTTTCTCTTTTCTGCAATTTTCTTATTGATTTTTATTTGATCGTTTTGAGTGTTTTCTATTAACTTTGTGATATTTTTGTTATTTGTATTTATTCCTTCTTTTAGTTCAGTTTTAATTTTTTGCATGTCTTCCTTTAGTTGATCATTTTGAGTTTTCATGTCTGTTTTTAGATTTTGAATGAGATCAATTAATTCTTGGTACGACATGTTTATATATGTTTATTTATGCAGCTGAGATGGATTGGTTGCCTATACAGCTGTTTATGAATTTCAGTTTGATATATCTATAGTGAAGGTTAAATTAATTTCCTTTATCTGACCTGCTTTATCTTCTTGTTGTTAAAATGTGTTTTCCTTGGTTTTTCCGGTTAGTTTTCTAAAAAGTTATATTTGCTTTATGTGCACTAAATTTTAAATTTCCTATTTGTGTAAGTTTCCTGTTTTAAATTCACTTGATACTTTAATTGTTGAAATATTTTTGGGATAACCTCTTTCACAGCACTATCACACAATATGGCCTTTATCAAAAACTCCTACAAGTGTAGTTGATAAATATTACATTTTATCATACAACGTGGAACTTGACATTAATACAAATATTGTTATGATATGCAAAAGGTAGTTTTAAAATATGGATGATAGAAATGATAAATATGGAATGTTAATTATAATCAAATTCTAAAGGGTTTAATAAAGATTGGGTGTAAAGTTCAATAAAAATGATAAAATTAATTAAGACGATAAGTAAGGTAATTTGAGGTATAAATAGCAATTGAGTATTCAAATTTTGATGGTTGCGGTTAATTTTAATAAGTTTCAAGCCAAGGTTACAATTGACAAATGTATTTGTTATAATAATAAGAATTCATAGTATGTAATAATAGGATATTAAAAATTTATAAGAGGGCAAGAAGAATTGCATCTAATAGATATAAAAAATTTGTTTAGTCAGTTATAAAAATAAACTCGAAAAAAATGCACAAATAATCTTGAAATGTTTAATTTTGATCAATAAAAGTTAGAAATTATGCCTTATTTGTATAGTTATTTGGTAGTATACAAATTTAAAGGCTATTAACAAATCTACGAGGTGCAGAAATGAAAATGAAATAATAATTTATTAAAAATAAACAATCAGTGAAGAGATTGTCTAATACAGTGAATTAAATAAAAAGAACCAGAGAACTACTGAATTGGAGGAAATTGGATTTAGTGGTGAAGGTGACACATAATTAAATATTCATTGGTTACATTGGTGGTTGTATGGAAGTGAGGTCATTCATCTAGAACAGTGGTCGCCAACCTCTTCAATGTGTTGAGCTACTTGTTAATTTTGGAATAAACAGCGAGCTACCCACACGGAAGCCACGTAACGCAACGTAAATGAAATAATCCACAGTTAATTTATCATTATATGTATTTATTTTACTATTTATTTAACTGGTAATACATAATACATAGGTACTAATAATAACTACATTCCTACCTACCAAACGAAGTTGTTTGAAAAATAAACACAAACTTTTATCCAGCCACAACGGCATGTCACGTAAGATTTAAAAATAGTTAATAATAACAACAAAAAAGTAACGCACTATCATGAACATAAACATTGAAAAATAAAAAAGCACGTTTAATGAGAAGGCTGACACTCAGACTCATCGATAATTTTTTTAATGTTAACAGTATAATTTGATACAGCCATTCGAATACAATTATCCAAATGTTCATCTGTAAGTCGATTGCGATATTTGTTCTTAATAAACTTCATATTGGAAAAAGAAGATTCACACAAATAGGTTGAACTGAATAATGCTTTCACTTTCAAGGCAACACGGCATAGAACTGAATATTTGTCTTTACTTACAATAGGCCAGATACATTTGGTACTTGAGACTAACGATTTTAAGGCTAAATCATTTTGAAAATCAATTACTTCCATTTCTGTTGCAGCGATGTCTTCGCCAAAGTTCTGCATAACACAAGTTGCAAACTGTTGAATATCAATTTCCATAAAGGGTGAAACAACAAACTGCGCTACTAAAGCCATTTCGTTGAAATCCTTAAAACGATTTTTGAAGTTATTCTTCAGGGTAGAAACTATTTCTACATGATATTTGCTGTCATAGGGTTCTAATGGATTTTGAGATATTTTTTCTGAAAGAATAGGAAAATGCTTGGCATCGCTGTTAATTAGGTTTTGTTCCCAAAACTCCAGCTTTTTGATAAATGCTTTTATATCAGAAATCATTTCTGCTAGTTCTTTGTCTCTCCCCTGAAGCTGCAAATTAAGTTCGTTTAATTTCTCGGTAATGTCCACGAGAAAACCAAGTGCCAGCTGGAGTTGGACAGCTTCTGTTGGGGTTGCTGAATGCAGAGGACTATCTAAGGAATAAACAAAATAAGATCAGATTCATTTATAAAGCTGAAACTTACCAGGAGTCTAGTGGCATGAAGATGACGTTTGATGAGGGGAGCAATACCGGATTCTGCGGACGTTTGGAGTTGGTTGACAGCAATAAGCTGTATGTGTTGCATAAGGTGAACATCGGGATCTCTTAAGGATAGGAGCAGTGGTATTTAAATATTGGCAGTGTGAGCTGAAGAAGTGATAAGGTTTGTGTTAGTAATTAATATCAAAGCATTTTGAATAACGAACAATAAAATAAAGAGTAAAATACAAAACAGTACTTACTTTGGTGAGTTAATTGATAGTTATGTCAATGTAAAAATAGATTTGTCAATACTTGGTTTGAGTAAATGTAGAAGTCAAGTTGACATTTGATGTCATTAAATAGTCAAAAATTAAAATAAAAATTTAAATTTCAACTAATAGAGATCTAGATTTGGCGAACCACCCTGAATAAGAGTACTTAATTGAAATAATTGATTTGAAAGTAATTATAGGTTTACTAACATGGTGCATTACATTAATTAAGAGCAAACTCAAAGTAAAATAGTCACTACATAAATTATAGGACTAGTTTAAATGTGGAGCTATTACAAAACATAAAAATATGTAACACCGCGAGATAGGAAGATATATTTCAATTTGGCTCGCAACGTGGGCCAAATAGGGGGTTATATTACAATTGGCTTGCAACGTGAAGCTAGAGATATATTTTAATTTGGCGTCCGAACGCGGAACAGCTAAAGAGGGATATATTACAATTGGCACCACAAGTGGGGCTCGAGAAGCAATTGTAATTAAATATTACAATTTATTGGCTTGTAACGTGGAGATCGATATATTACAAGATAGGTATCGCCTTGTCCCATTATGATATGAGTACTGGGGAAGACGTTATATTGTGAACAATGCCAATTAAGTTTGCAACAATCTTGTATTATTATTTTTTGGTGTTATTTACCTGAAATGAGACGAATTATATTAATAATTCGAGAAAAAGTTGAAGAAGAATCTTCAATAATAAAACCTGTTACAAAATAGGAAACAGAAGGAACATGTTTATTTGTACTTATATTTCTAACGTATTAACACATTAAACTTTACTTAAATATTTCAGTTTAACTAGCAAGTTAATAATAAATGGAGTTAGGCTGATGCCATATTACATTATTTACTAAAAACACATTCCTTTTTAGTTGTTTATTGCGAATTTCCTCGACCCTCCGTGGCTGTACAACTTGTGCCCTTGCTTTAAAATCTTTTTTACTTTGATGAGCAACTGAGGTTGGCAGAACTTTAATTTTTTTAAGAGCTATGAAATTAAAACAGGTCCAACTGTAGTACGTATAAGTGTTTGTACTGTTGGTTGTTGTCCTACAGCTCCACGTGATGCGTCCCAGTAGACAGCCCTGATTGTGGAACCTTTACTCAGCTGCAATCCGCCTTCGGAAACTTGAGGTGAACGCCAACGCAGCCTCGGACCGCTTCTGGTGTAACGTAACTTTTTATTGGGGAAATGCAATCCACACTCTCACAGATACTCTCAGACTTGTTCAACACGATGATATAAGTTTTATTTATAGATTTAATATTTAAGTAGCTAAAATCGTTATTTAAAAATGAGCACATAAACTGCTTGTCAGAAATTAATGTATTCAAATGTTATCTGCTGGCGTCCCTTATAAACAAACTCTAATCTAATAACTATAAAACGGACATTAACCAAGTTCAAATGACTTACATTTTAAATTTAATATTCTTATAAATAATTAAATCTAAACAATTATTACAGCTAAAATCTTGTTTACATTTTATTATAGTCAAAATGGTCTCTTGGCGCCACTACACGTTTTTTTAATTGCGTTGCTTGTACACTTGCGTAATTACATTGATTAGTTTTATTCGTTCACTTCCTTCATAATTGTTTTCTGTTTTTCCAACTGTCGTCCGTTCACTCGATTCCTCTCCTGTTTAGGTGTCTTTTCCTCTGGTTTTATCAAGTCCTGTTTGCTCCCCACAATTACTATTTTATGCTTACCTTAATTGTTCTTTGCAACATTATCATTTCTCTGGCTTATACCTTTTTAAGAATTGCTCACAAATTGTATTAATTAACTAAATTGAACTCTACGCTTCAAGATCTGCACATAGCAAACCTCTTTGTGATTATTTAATTTATTTTGATACAAGCATCTCTTTTTCAATGCATTTACTGAATGACATTTAACTTAGCATTGCGGCTATATAAAACACCCCCACGCTGTGCTTAGCGATTTGATTTTCATACTGCACTGCAATCAGAGCAGAGCCTTAGGGCCCAATACCACTGCAATACAGAGTGTTGAAAAATGATATCGACGAATTTAGGGAGGTGGCTGAGTAGGTCATTTGAAGAAAAAACGTTTCTATGAACATAGGTCCGGAAATGTGACTTCCGAATATTTTTCTTGGAGGCATTACATTGGGTTATAATTCATTCAAATCAAACTGAAGAATAGTCGTTTTGGAACTAAGGGCAGGTTTCTCACTCATGGTTTAAAACGTTTAAATTGTCGTTCACGAGAACTTAGTTCAAGAGCTGATCTTGGTTCAACGACGTTTCAATTTTTCAATCGAGTTCTGAAAATGGTTCACGTGAACGCTTTTTAACCGCAGCTCAGTTCCGAACACGCTTGTGTATCTAACATCGCATCTGTTTAAACAAATTCTGCGTCTGCGTCAACCGTTCACAAATCCGATTTGAGTTGTCGTTAGCCCTTATTTTCTGTAATTCTGTTTGCACCAAATTTTACTACAGATGAACTCGAAAGTCGAAACCTAGCGTAAAAGTCATCTCTGTTTTCGTTATTATCCAATATTTCATATAAAAGTTCCATACTAGCCACTTTTAATAACAATTTTCAATGGACAACACAAAAACAATTAGTTCTTTCAGGTTATGTTTAAATTTCAAATTTAGACGTGCGTAATAACCAAACCAAAATATCACACGATGCATTCGGCAGGTACGGAGTTATCCGAATGTCGCTGAACTGAGTTTAAACCAGCCCTCTGGACCGTTTAACTTGAACGCCGTTCAAACCCAGTTCAACGGTTAAACCAGTATTGAAAAACGGCACAATATGTTTGAACTGGGTTTAAACTCTGAACTGAGTTTAAACCATGATTGAAAAAGCGGCCCTAAGCTTGATTTATATTGGCAGCATATTAGTTTGTTATTTTAAATATTCAAAGTTTTTATCTTGTATAGAGCGAACTTCAAAATGTATCAATACAGATACAAACATTCGTAATGTTTGATAGCGACTTTGTTACCCTATAAACGCGCCATTACGACACGACATTAACTAGCTAATTGACTAGCGCGTAAAATAACTCAAATCAGAACAGAATTACACAGGTCCGCTGCCCCAACCCGTAACAAAAAGGGGTGCCGGCTTCACTTAGGGAGATGGGAGGCCCACTACGAGACTAATCAGGACAACGGTCTATTAAAAGAAAAGCAGATGTTAGATGCCAAGGCGCCACCACTTTTCTAGTGGGGAAAATACACAGGTGAGCCTACCGAGAAAGGTGGAAGCAAATGGGTAGACCTTCTAATTTCAACCTTGGCAGTGCTTGGACGACGAAACCACGAACAACAGCGTTGAACTTAACTTGCGGGAAAACTCCTTTGCAGCTGTCTAAAACTCTTTTACAAAAGAAAACACACAGGTTTGCATGCAAATGTCATAAACATCAAAGAAAAAACAGCTAATTGAAAATGAACTATATTAAAAATATGTAAGTAAACATTTGTTTAGTAATTAAATGTAACGATGCGGGTTAGTGAGAGGTTAAATTGGGTGACATTTAAACTAGATGAACTTGACTGAAAAACAATAAGACTTGACGGTAAACAATCAAATGTGGCTCTAAGGCGGCAATTACCCTAATCGCTACTACGTTAGGCTAATTATAAACACCAAAACTGACGGTAAGTTTTCAATTGAGCGTATTGGCAGGTACACCAGTTCAAACGGTCAATTCTAAATTGACAGCAACGTTACGCAAAAGGCAGACACTTCAATAAATCACTTCTTTCACTGTAATTTAGGCACTCTAAAACTATTACAAAGAGGCCGTACTTTAAGGAGTCCAGGTTGCTGCAACTCGATGCTCAACAAAGCTGTAGGTGGTTGTTTCCAAGCAAACTGCGCCAAAGGAACTGCAGAGCAACCCATGAGTGCTGTCAACGAAAGGGGTCTGGATGACGTTAACATTCCCAAAGAGGGTAACACAAAGTCCGTAATAACATGGCAAGAATTCGAGAAAATAACCGAAACTTCATTATGCCAACTTACCCTCAACAAAGATTCCCAAATAATTATTATTTGAAACTGCTAACTCCGCGGTACTAAGGTCTCTTGACTAACTACGGCACCAAACAAACTCCACCTATCGATCCCAAGTCCAACCGTCAACACCCACATGCAGTTCATTTACAAACACGAGAAAAGTCACCTTTTTCCCTGCGGCAAAACGTTAAAGCGAGGGACTCGCGTACAAGCAGTTTATGGAGAACTTTGGGAAAGCACCACTGCGTAAACGACATATACCTGTAGGTAAACTACGACACTGCGCGAAAACTATTAATAATTTTTGCTTTCAATTGTAAACCATCTGTTTGTGTCTCCAGCGATACCTACCTGCTGTAGTTGCAGAGCGGCTAATTTATGACAACACCAATAATTGCAACACCCCGGCGACAGCCTAAAGGCCTTACGCCGAGGCAGAAGCACAGAGCGAAAACCACTTGTTTCCTGGTTCAAAGCTCGCATTAGAATCCTTGCAGAAGCACCAAACCACGCGACCCAAGTAAGCGAGGGGACAAGCATTTTCGCGCCCAAAAACTATCATCCGATACACGCATGTTATCAACATCTGGCGTCGGCCAGAGGAGGTGGGGTAAAAACGTTCGTTCCCTCTCTTTCTTGCTCACACAACTGACTGTTTTTAGCGACGTAATTTTGTGTCCCAAAGCGGATTGATGAAAAAGTCAAGTGTTCTACTTAAGCGACCGTACATAGGCACATGTTTAGAAATGCTCTTTCACAGGCCGGATATTAAATACGATAAAAATGTAGCAAATTAGAACTAAGGTCGTAAAAACGGAAAATGTCCTCATAACTTATGTCAGTCAAAATAAAGCTTAATTTAAGTCAAAGTTATTTCCGATTAATAAGTAATGGCATGAATACTGATGAAGTCAAAGCAGCGGCTAAAAGCTGCTTTGAAGACTTTAAAAAGGTGTGCAAAGGCACAAGTAATTTCGAAATAGTTTTAAAAGTTAGAAGAATATTTTCTGTAAGTAATTGAGCTTATAAAAGATACACTGTCCTATTGTTAATACTGTGTCGGTCACAAGTGATTACACCTCAGAGTTTAGAAGTATATTGAAAATTATTAAACAACTGCAGTCTTTATATATGATTACATGTAATTTATGTCATGTTCCTGCTTTTTGAACTCAAAACCTAATATTGGTGTAGGCACAAAAACATGACGTTCGCATAATAATGCACATTTAATGGCAAACTAATACACAAGAAAGCAATGATATGCCATAAATGGATACAATTTTGCACAATAACTATTAAAACGTAATATATTACGTTGCACTGACATTTGCTGTAATATACCTATTCATTTATTATAATTAAATTGTCAGGTCTAGGTAGAGTATAAATCGAGTGCCCCTCGTACTATGATAAAGTAGGTCTTTTGTACAGGCGTAGATTAATAAGGTGAGTTAGGTAATATGGCGGCGTTGGCTAAATGTTTAATTACTGTTGTTGGGGTTGAGTATTGAATTTAAGAGAATTTATCCAAGGTGTATCTACATTTACTTATCGACAGTGTGATGAATTATCAGTATGTGAATTATGTTAAGTAATTTTATAACGTAGTTAGATCATCTGTAACATAACCTAAGTGTGAAAGAATCGGAGTTTATTGGTGGGATTCATTTGGCAAGAACTTATAAACCTGCTGTATACATCTGCTACATTTGGCACATTCAGTATATATGGTATGTATCCATACAATAATCGTAAATACGTAAAAATGTGTTAGTAAGTAAATGACTGACCAGCATCCCGTTTTATGCTAATATTATCTTATTTCAGAAACTTGACAAAGCTTCATTTTTAACATCTGATGGAATACTAACGAGGCGTCTTTGGCCAGATTTTGCAGTTTTTTTTTACCTGCTTCAGGTATGTGTATGTCATAGCCTGCTGAATTGTTTGACAAACGTCACTTTATAAAGTACGTTTTTTTTTTCTATAATAACTGTCAGTGTTACAATGTTGGTAGATATGTGATTGAAATGCTAGGAAATTTTTATACCTCGTGTTGGTAGAACTTTTTCAAAATTATGGGTATGTGTCAATTTTGGGTGTCAAAGTTTCTTAATTTGAACTCTTGACAAATTTATTTTTTTAACATGGAATCATCATTATCAATAAAATCGGATAAAAAAAGAAAATTGTTATGTACTCCTCGATGGAGTGTAGCACCCCAAACGTCCAAAGCAGTGAAGTTTTGTGAATCAAGATATTTGCTTCTGCATTTGACCTCAACCCCAAACTTAATATCTTTTGAAAACTGTCAGAGCCGTAATCACTCATTTAAGCGTTTTTTACGTTAAAAGCTCAATTTTTGAATTAGAGAATCAAACATGCAAAACACATCTACAGCAATGCACGTATTACAATGTTAAACTACTGATTTTTAGGAATACCACATCTAAGTGGCCGTGCCCTAATGTCCGGACCCAAATATTAGTTACTGATGAAAGAAAATTGATTGTACTTGTTTTACTGGATTTCTCAAAATCATTTGATACTATTGATCATTCGGTTTTAAAATCATTGTTTCATTACATTGGCTTACATAAAAATGCATTAGCTCTGCTATCAAATTACATATCTGATCGTTATCAAGTAGTTAAAGTAAATGGTCAAGTGTCTGAGTTTCTTAATGTTAAATCTGGAGTGCCGCAGGGCTCAATTTTGACTTCTCTTTTTTTTACTAGCTATATTTCATTATTTCCGTCAGTATTGCAGTTTTGTCGTTCCCATTTCTATGCAGATTTATAAATCGTTTGAAATGGAAGGTACTATCGAGTCATGTCGTGCCATAAATCTTGATGTGGAAAAGTTAAATGCAATTTTGGAAAAGCATGCTTTCAAACTAAATACTAACCGATCTTGGGTAATAATCTGACAGGAAAAATTATCAACTAAGGGCTATTCCGCTTATAAATATTCAGATCGGAGGTAGTGCACTACGCATTGTTGATTCAGCAAAAAAATTTGGGTTTAGTACTGAGTCACACTTTGCGCTTTAAAGAACATTTATGGAATTGTTTGCAAAGAGCATACTCTTCACTTTAAGTAATTTTCCAACATATTCTGAATCGCTAAATCAACACTATTGTTACAGTGTTGAAATCATTTAGATGCAGTCAAGAAATGTTTCTAGTGTCCTGCAGTTTCTAAGTGTATATTTGGTTGCATACTCATTTCTCATTTTTGGGATGTTTTGGAAACACCTTGAATTTTAGGGGATTATAATAAATTTTCAAAATAGATTGTGAGTATGATTTCCGGCGGCCATTTTATGGCTCTGATTTCGTGAGATTGTTCCTGCTGAGGCTATAGATGTGATATAGAATTTTCACT
Source organism: Agriotes lineatus (assembly GCA_940337035.1). Classification (NCBI taxonomy): domain Eukaryota; kingdom Metazoa; phylum Arthropoda; class Insecta; order Coleoptera; family Elateridae; genus Agriotes; species Agriotes lineatus. The sequence continues at coordinate 31,760,047 of OW679196.1, read as the reverse complement.
ACGTGTGGATAATATAAATTATTGTGTATCCTGTTGATCAGCCATAGAAAATTCGGTGTGAGATTGCTAGAATGAAGCCAGTTATACTGGGATAATAATTTATTTCTGCAAGATCACTTAGTTGAGGCCACCTTCCAGCTTTGGTATGTTCTTTGTAGTTCCGTTTGAACACCGATTGCGATATTGTGTCATTTTAGGCCTTTTTTATTATACTCGTACCATATTCTGCATGTGTTCCCCCTTCGGCTGTGATGTTGCTTGCTAAAACACCTGGAGTACCGACTCCCACACCGTTCTGACCCCCACACCGTTCTGACCCCCACACCGTTCTGACCCCCCCTCAATTTGTCTGGCTACTTCCGAAGTTTGGACACAAGGTCTTTCCCCAGTGTGACGGCTGGAGAAAAGCCTGCCACACCTCATGTTGCACATTCATTTGGACGGCATCTTCAAATCCACCATCCTGCATAGCTACTCTGACTAAGCTGCATCACCAGGTACTTCTGTGTGTTCAGCTAGCATATCTAGTCATCTGATTTATCAAAACCGAAAATTCCGTTAGTGCTGTTGCTATGAAATTTTAAGCGTTTAATCTGCGAGGTTCCTGCCCGGTGTTGCTGAGAGGTCGATGGAACCTGATGTCGCTGCGATATGTTCACCTTGTGCATTTAGTTATGCGAAATAGTTTAGTTTGCACGTAATATGTATTTAATATTTCCTAGATTGGCTACCCTGTTAGCATTTTGGTTGCGTTCAACGTCCCTCAACGTTTTAAAATTTAATGCTTTCCAGGCGAGGATCTCCGGGAGCTTAAACATTAAAACAACTTCTTTTTAACGCTGAAAATACACAGTTAAGTGTGTAACACCCTAGGCGTATGGTACCATTCGCAAAGGCTTCGTGTTTAAAAATTAATTGATTGTTTAAGCGATTTGATGAGACGCCCGTTTATCGATATCGCAGTACTCTATTTTTAAGTCACTATATACATATAGTCGAGATACGTGTACTGGAACGAATTGCGAGTTAAAATCATAGAGTTTTGTTTTTTCCTTCAAATTTATTAAAACTACAACCTTGTATATCTTATAATTAAAATTAAATTAAATCTACAATTCCAATTACAAACAAGTATCCTACCACAGATTTGTTTTGCCTTCTTTGAGTATGGTGCAGAGTTTATACCTGTACATACTGTAAATAAACAATTAGGTCATTTCAAGCTCTCGTATTTTCTGGTTTAGGAACTTACACGGACACCTGAAGGTGTTCTGATTTGGACTGTCTCGAACCAGTGGCGCTTCCGGACGACCGCCCCCCCCCCCCCCAATTCTTGCTCGAGAACTAGCTGGAAAAAATTTGCTACACCACGAGACAATTCCTGAACTGCCGTATTGTAAATTAAATTTTTTTTTTGTGTACAGATATTCCCCGTGTAGCACTATTCTCTGTAATAGTCTTGTTTTGCCAAAATTTGATTATTTTGACGTGATATACGACGAAAATTGCATGCATCGTGTCCATACCACAAAATTATAACTACACAGAGCCCATCATATTTGTACAATAAAACAAATACCCTGCTGACATACATAATTTAAACTTAAGGTTTTGTGTAAAAATAAGTCCACCTTCCATTAACAGTGAATTTGGCAGGCAGTCTTTTCTTACGTTTTTGTAAAGTATTACAATGGTTTGCATCACCAGTTTAAGGGTTTACTCTGTCTCGGTTTCGGCATCAGCTCAAAGAGGTTTTGTCGTTATAGTGTATGTAATGTTTTTCTTTAAATTTGTATTTTTCTCCTTTGTTTTCTTTCTAAACATGCATTTTCAGTGTTTGCGCCATGGTACCTCCATGGTTTGCGCATTTTATTAGTTCAGATGAGTAGTAGATCAAGTGGGTTAAATGGTAGAATGGCTGATAATTTATTGTCAAAGCCGAACTGCGTCCTTTTTTGTATATTTTGTTATTTTCCTTATATTCCAAATATTGTTGATTTTATTTAAATACAAAAATAAAGACTATTATTATTATTAAATTCTCAACAAAACAAAATTACAAAGACAAAATGAATGGTACAAGCTAGCAGAATTTAAATCTATTGGATTAAGTTAGAAGATACAAAAACCTGACCTCCCGTTCCCCACGATTCAACAAGCAGCTCTACGACTGCTGGCACTATCCACGGGCTATAAAACGGCTATTGTGTCACTCAAAAGTCGCTCAGAATAGAGAATTGGTTTGTTCACTGCCTCCTGGATTAACGCGAGACTGATGTCTTTAAGCGGCCCTCCGCATTTTTAGTTCAAGGCGTTTTTTATAGTTTGTAGAGGCGCTACAGTACGTTGCGCTTGTGCCCTTGGTTGCATACGTCCACGGCCTCCTGGATTAATATTAATCTAGGAAGTCGTGCCTACGTTACAGATAATTTATCAAAAACCCAACAGATGGCGCCAAAGTATATACGTTGGCCTTAGAATCACAAAAATTATACAAATGTGGCGGGCCACGTAGAGACGTCAGTCACGCACTAATCCAGGAGGCCGTGGGTTTGTTGAAGAAGACTTAAAACTACCCGTACAGATGGAGCTGGAGGGAAAATAAAAATGCATTGCTTCTCTGTCAAGCCGTTTAAATTGCAATTAACTAGTACAGGTGGGAAACGTTCATAGAAAAATGTGACTAATCATTAAAAAAATCTTCACGGAGCCCACAAGAAGCAAGAATACATAATTAAAATATCATTAATAGAGTATCCTAAACTCACCATGTTGTTGGATGGCACTAGCTAGGGGTAAAAATAATTTTTCTTCAGCCTAGCCTGTGGAAAACTACTTTCGATCGTGACAGGAAGAAAGTCCCTTTGCCAAGAAAGGCTGCACCATCAAATTAGACGTGCATGTAGCTAACAGGAACGAGGTACCAACTGAAATTAGCAAATTTTTCTAAAATGGCCCAAATTAAATATAGACAACCCTTCACGGGCGCTTGAAGAAATGTACGTTTGAGACAACTCCGCTATATTTGAGATAAAAATTCACTAAATTGACTATCTTACGAAACCACTAGGAACTGCCGCGTAGTAGCAAAAAACCAATTTGGGTTGTTTTATGAATACACATTAAATAATAAAATTTTTCTTAACTTCTCATATACAGAACGCATTTTAATATCATCAACAAATGTTCCAAAACAATAATAATAGTAATGTTTTTATTATTAAACTCTTTATTACTAACAAGTACAAACAAAAATAAATAGGGTCAAGTTCAATTTGGTTCTGAACGAGCTATCTGCTCTTACATTTAACGCTATGAAATCTGCTGCTAACCTTAAATTTGTTGGATAAATTTCATACAAAGAAACAAAAATTAAGGGAATTAATTATTAATTGATTGCAAAACCTTCATCTAGCAAATTTCAAGGAACTCTTTTAATTAACTATTTGGTTAAAATTGTATTAACTCAAGTAGCTGGTTGTACAAATTTGCGATAGGTATAGTATGAGAAAGGACATTTCAGAGTGGTGAAGAGGTGGTGTAAGAAGTGGCCATTTTACATATTTAGCCGAGCCAATTCCCTTAGCTTATGGCTAACCTGGTGATGTTTTTATATTTCAAAAATGAATCTTTTCCATGAATTCTACAAAATTTTGACTCTATTAGCATCCAGGTATGAATAGTAGATCGTGTCACAATAATTAAATTTTGACAACACAAGTGAGTTGCACAGCACAGTTTTTGTTTTTCTATCAATCTAAGCAATTGCAAATATGGTTTTTAAATCTTAAGTTATTGTCAGCTCTCAATTCCATTCTTCTAACTGTTTCTTGCAAAGAAATTTTTTACCAGCAAGTTTTATCTCAGTACTGTACAAAAGTAGGACAAAAACTGTAGTAAATATTTTTTCTAAAATGCTTGCTTAACACCTTGACTGCCAATCCTGTATACGTGGCCAATGCTCAAGGCCGCGCTGCAGATGAATGCACTGTGTGCAGGACGTTATCCATTGAGATGCGCTTCAACCGGCAACCAAACTCAAACTGAATGAAAATAGAGTCCTTACCACACGCCCCTCAAATATTACTGATGAGAAAGCAACGCCCACAAAACAGGATCAGTTTGAAGCGCAATGAGAATTGGACGTAGAAATACGTCTTGGGCGCTTAGCGGGAGTGCCAAAAGACGTGAATTAACGTCCTGGGCACTGAACGTGTTAACAAGATACAGGGTGTTTAAAAACTATTTGTGTTCTTTTGTGGGATTTGTCAAAAACTAGAAAATATTTTTTTCTAACAGTAAAAACATATTAATTAGAAAATGCTTATATTTTTAATTACAGTTTTCAGTTAAAACTTCTAAAATTAGTTTGTTTGATAGCTAATTCAGCTACCCCTTTACTGTGACCTCATTTTGTTGCCTAAAGGCCTGTATTAGTCTAGATGGCAGTGACACTCCAGAGTGAAACTGATATTTTATTTTTTTTATTTTTGGCTTATCAATGCTATTGCAAAATAATTTTAACATTTTCAAGCTATATAAAGCACATTTACATATTTACTTAAGCAATTTTATAATAGAATATTGATATACAGTAGATATTAATTATAACGTCATCAGATATAGCGATATATCGGTTATAAAAGTGAAAATGTAAAATCCCGGCCAGAGTTGATTTTAAATACATTGTGGATGTATCGCGTCGCTTATTGTGACATAAAATGTTGCGACCAAACTGATATAGCGACTAAAAACCTGCCGGAAATTTGATACAATTTATCGTATTTTTTCAGTAAAAGCGTAATGCATTGTAAATGTATGCACTCACTAGTCTGTGCATACATTCACCTAAGATGTTAGTAATGGCAACTCAATATAAAAATGTTTACTATTCAAAGTAAATCTACACACTTACCAGACAACTAGACAATGCATACATTTGCTACAAAAGATTGGTAAAAGTATCAATTAAATTAGTACTATATAAATTGATTCTAATAAATATTAACAAAATGAGAATATAATTGATAGATGAAATTACCAAGAATACTTGAATTTTCTTTAAAAATTTGTCAATTTTGATTTTTAGAAGCAAATTTGTGTACTTGCCTTTTAGATCCACATTTGTAAATGGTCATATCTCTCATACATTTATGAACTGTCAAAATAGAGTTATCAAGTTGATAGAAAATAGTCCTGGAATAATTTGATTTGCAAGTCTCAAATTTCTAAGTACTTTATTATTTAATAAATTTAAGAATATTGGGCGTCGTGTGCATACATCTAAAGTATGATCAAAAATTATTTATATCTAGTATGGATATGGAATAGTTCCTAATTTATGAATGCAACTATGTTTATACTTAAATATCAAACTTGACATTTGATGTTTAAGTGAGTTATAGTTGCATTCATAAATTAGGAAGTTTTCCATGGCCATATTAGATGAACATAATTCTTGCGTTTCATTTTCTACATACTTTAATTTAATCAGATGTGAAAAGGTATGCATTTACTAATCAAAATTTACATTTCATCGTTTATGAATACATTTACTTTACAAATTAGTACGTATGTACACTGACTGTGTAAAGAAGTATGGTATTTCTGTTTAGTTGTTGATGCATCATCAAACTGTGAGCACATAAAAAAATTGCCATGTCAATATGGAGAGCTTTTACCGTCGACGAAAAAATTGCATTTAATATTTGCCATTTAGAAGTCGAAGAGTCAATTGTTCTACAGCGAAGGAAATTATTGTAAGTGTAGTATACATGTTTGGTACTAGAAATACGAATTTTTTTTACAATATATAAATAACGATGATGCGGAGCTTGACGAATTTGAACTGCCGTCTGTAACGGAATCATTTTCCGCAATTCAAACCTTTGAAATTATTTCACATTCAATCAACATTCGAAAGAGGCAAACACAGAGTCCGCCATATAACAACTAGAAAATATAACCAAAGCCATGTTTGTGGAAAGCAAAACAATTGTTGATAAATCAAATTAATGCATTTGTTTGTTAAAATTTAATAATTCATATGTAATAGTTAATTCTTACAACCAATAAACGTTGTTTTTCTCTATTTATAGCGTGCTTGTTTATAGCACCCTATGGAGGTAACAACCGAATTCAGCCGGTCCCTTGGCCTTTGTTATACCTAAACTGTATGTAGAATAAATTTCTCTTCTGATTTTTATTTGTAAACGTAAAAACTACTTAACTTTGTTTCGTAAGCAAATTATTATACCGGGTGATCAACAATGATTGAATGTGCCGCCTCCTTCAAATAAAGCTATTGTCCACTTAGCACATGCAGTGATTCCAACTATTTCCAGTGGCGTACTGGCGGGTATTTCAGATTGGGCGAAAAATTTAAAAACCTGGTGGTATATTAAAAATAAATATATTATTGCAAAGTTTTAAATTATACATAGTGCACGTTTTGTTACACAAAAAGTAAATACAACTGAGCAAGCATACAAGAAAAGCTAAAATAACATATAACCAGTTTTAATTATAAAATTGAAATCGCATAAAGACAAGAATGTTTCTTATATTAAAAACACAGAATATGAGACAAAGTGAGCAAAAAATACAATTCAATAACAAAATACAATGATATTGATACCTTGTTTTCGAAACTCACAATCTAGAAACAGAAATAAGAACCACCCTTTTTTATAATAGATGTTGAAAATGCTGTCCATTATTTTCTATACGCAAATTTACTCGTCTTTTTATGTTGTCAAAGACGGCTTCTAACTGTTGCGGTGTGATTGAATTAACTGCGTTCACTATGGCATCCTGGGAACTCCTCAACCGTATGCAAACGATTTGCATACACAACATTTTTAAGATGACCAAACATCGTCGAGCTGTGTCAAATCAGGCGATCGCAGTGACCATCGACCTGTGATTATTAGTCTATCCTGGAAATATTGTGATAAATATTCCATCGTACATATTAGGTATACACATTACCAGTTTGAGCAGACAGTTGCCTTAAAGATTTATTGGGGCTTGCTTCCAATCGCTCCTGAATACCTTCTAAGGCTTTTTCATTAAGCGCAGGCCATTTGCCAGGTGATTTACTCTTGGAGACACTGCCAGTATCCTGAAATCGGTTGATAATGCAACGAACATGTGTGAAAGTTTCGTAACGTGATTGTTTGCGAATTGCTGCTGAAACTCGGCGAAGCAAGGAGTTTGTGAATACACCCAGACACCATTTTGGTCTCGTTGCTCAGACCGAAAATAAACCTCCAATATAAATTTGTTTTCATCAGAAATTGTAACCTAAAATGATTCACATTTTTTCTTATTCAAAACAAAGCTCTGTCAATTATCTACTTACCAGATAAAGCAATCAGATACGCAGGTTTAGTCTCACTAAAGATTGAGTGTATGAGAACTATAGAAATAATTTCATTAATCTACTTATTGCAACAAGAATGACAGTCTGTCATCAATTATTGACAGATCTAAAATTTTTATGTGCGCGCATATGGTCGCGGGGGAAGAAAGTTTTGATAAACAACATATTCTCGTGGGCCCCGGAATACATTACTGATAACAATGCGACCATAGCGAAGTTACGAACCCTACAATCATTATTGATCACCCAGTATAATATTCAAATTGAAATATGAATGTTGTACGTAAGATTGAGGTAGAAAGCAAAATATTTCTCATTAAGTTTCTCAAAACGTGCTTTCTGCAGTTGTCAATGTAAACTGTGTTTTTTATATTTAATCATGGCTACTTATATTGAAACAAGTGTGTCCAGAAATTTTATGAGGATGTATTGTACAGCCTCATGTTTCGAATGTTTCTAGATAATGTTAATAATTTGCTTTGACATAATTACAATGCCTCTGTATTGTTAAATTCAATGATTAATGACAATCGACTTTTGTTGTAGGTTGAAGATATCTTACTTTGATTGACTCATACATCATTAAAAGAAACTCTGATATCTAAACAAACATAATGGAGATAAAACAAGAAACCTTAGATAGCAAAGCTTCTAGTTCCTGTGGAATTGCATCCTCTATATCACAGAACATTGGTAACAATGAACATTTTAATATGTTGTATATCAAAGAAGAAAGCATTGAAAGTTTTAATAACATTAGTGTCTGTGAAGAAGTGGATATTAAAGATGAAGACTTTAAATTAAACAATGCAGGTTGTAAATACAAAGCCTTTCAGAAAAGTAATACAAATATTGCTATGAAGGGTTGTAGCGGAGAAAAACCTTATAGTTGTTCTACTTGTGAATTCAGAACGACATATAAACACCATTTTGTTACACACATGAGGTTACATACAGGAGAAAAACCATATAGTTGTCCTGTCTGTAAATACAGAACGCCATATAATAGCTGGTTAGTTCAACATATGAGGTCTCATACCGGAGAAAAACCATACAGTTGCTCCATTTGTGATTATAAAACAGCACTTAAAAGAAGTTTAGTTGAACATATGAGGTCTCATACAGGAGAAAAACCATATAGTTGCACCGTATGTGAATATAAAGCAACATGGAAAAACAATTTAGTTACACATATGAGGTGTCATACTGGAGAAAAACCATACAGTTGCTTCATTTGTGAATACAAAGCAACCCAGAAAAGCGGTTTAGTTACACACATGAGGTTACATACAGGAGAAAAACCATGTAGTTGTCCGGTCTGTGATTACAGAACGGCATATAATAGTCGTTTAGTTCAACATATGAAGTCCCATACCGGAGTAAAACCATACAGTTGCTCCATTTGTGGTTATAAAACAGCATATAAAAGAAGTTTAGTTGAACATATCAGGTCTCATACTGGAGAAAAACACAGTTGCTTCATTTGTGAATACAAAGCAACCCAGAAAAGCGATTTAGTTAGACATATGAGGTTTCATAAAGTAGAAAAACCATACAGTTGCTCTGTTTGTGTATACAAAGCGGCACGGAAAGATCATTTAGATACACACATGTGGATACATACAGGAGAAAAACCATACAATTGCTCTATATGTGAATACAAAACAATACTGAAGCAGAATTTTGTTGAACATATGAGCTCTCATACAGGAGAAAAACGATACAGTTGCTCAGTTTGCAACTACAAAGCAGCACATAAAAGAAATTTAGTTAAACATATGAGGTCACATGAAGGGGATAAACCCGACAGTTCTGATTCTGAATACAGAACAACACTGAAACAAGATTTAGTTATGCATATGAGGAAAAAGCTTTCAGTTGTCCTGTGTACGACTACAGATCAAGGAAGAAAAGGAATTTAATTACAAATATGAGTTGTCATGAAGTTGTCATGTTGCGGTGTACATACGAGATTCCTTGAGTTATAAAATAATTAATACAACCAACAGCATTGAACAGTTGTGGTTTTCTGTAAAAATAAAATCAAAAGTACTGGTATTTGGTACCGCATATAGACCCCCCTCTTTCAATTATAAAACGTTTATTGATAATTTAGAAATATCGTTTACATTATGTGCATCAGTATCGGATGAAATATTTTGCTTGGGTGATTTAAATGTTAACATGTTGGATCTTTCACAATCAAATACTAAATACTTATCTGAATTTCTAGACTTATTGAAACTGCATCAGCATATCACATCCCCTACCAGAATTACACAAGATAAACAGTCCCTTATAGATGTCATAATATCTAGCAATCCGACATTAGTGAAATCGTCTGGTGTCAAAGTGAATAATGAATCCGACCATGATTTGGTTTACTGCATTATTAATGTAAACTTCCCTAAGCAACCTCCAATAATGAAAACCTTCTGCGATTTTAAGTATTTTGATGATATCTCTTTCCAGAGGGATTTGCAATTGTTGCCCTTGCAAGAAATATATTTTACCACCAATATAAACGACAAACTTGCTATATTAAACAGTAATTTAATAAAATTGTTCGATAAACATGCTCCTTGGAGGACAGTAAAAATTACTAAGGGGCCCGCTCCTTGGTTGACCGACAACATCAATTTAATGATGATAAATGCAAAAGTCTTGGTGTAATATTGGACAACACTTTTAGATATAAAGACCAGATTGCCAGATATATTTGCCAAGCTTATCAATTCCTCAGAAAGTTATATCCTCATAGATCCTATTTAAATATCGAAATCAAAAAGAGAATTTGTGAAGCATTTGTTTTATCTCAATTTAATTATTGTACAGCTGTATATCATTCAGCAATAGATAAGGCAACTGCACAACGAATTCAAAAAGTTCAAAATGCATGCTTACGTTTTATATATGGCATTAGAAAGTACGATCATATATCACATAAATTGGCTGATGCTGGATGGTTAACAATGCAAAATCGTAGAATATTACAGTGTCTGTGTCTTTTTCATCAAATAATTCTTTATAAAAAACCACCATACTTATATAATAAGATCACTTTTAGAACAGATGTACATAACCTTTCTACTCGATTTAGAGGCCTAATTTCGCCTCCGCTACATTCTGCTGCTTGTTTCGAGCGATCGTTTTCTTTTCAAGTATATCATATGTACAATAGCTTACCAAAACTCTATAAAATATATAGTCCGGTGCAATTTAAACTTAAGTTACGATGTGAATTGTTTCAGAGACAGTGTGAAAATTATTCCTAGTGGTAATTATATGTGTCTATGTATATATATGTATATATTTACTTTTTTTTTTATTGTAAACATTGTGGCAATGTTGCTCATATATAATATGTTTAGTTAGTGTTTTTTTAAATATTACTTTTTTTTTACTATTTTCAACTGCGTCGTCACAGGATATTAATTTTTATTTTCTTTTAGTATTTACGTCAAGTAGAATTAGGCAAAAGATTATGTTTTTGTGTTAATTATCTTTTAATTCAAGGTTAGGTGGAAGATCAGAGGGTATAGGATATTTACCTATACCCACCTGAATCTCGCCTTGTGATTACCAGTTTTTTTTTTAATTATTGTATTTAGATTTTGTTTTTTACATGGTAATAAAGTGATTATTATTATTATTATTATTATTAAGTTAAGAGACAAGGCAAAAAACAGTTTCAAAAAGTCCAAAAGCCCGGGACACTGGGAATATTACAAATCCCTTAGAAATCTGACCAATCAAAGTATAATTAACGAGAAAAAAGCGTATTATGCTCACAAATTTCAAGAGAAAAAATCAATTTGGAAGTGCCTTCAAACTCTAAATATTGGAAATAAAGTTAATTATCAAATTCCAGCTCACTTATCTAACGTAGAACAAATTAATAATAATTTTATTGATAATATCCCAAAATTAGCAGTAGATAATAACATAAAAGATTACTATTTGAAAAATCAAACTACTAAAAACAATTTTGATTTTAAATTCACATCGGTAACAGAAGAAACAGTTAGCAAACTAATTAAGGATATAAAAAGTGATGCTGTTGGATCTGACGGTATAAATTTGAAAATGATTGTTTTGTGTTTTCCCTTAATTATAAAATATTTAACGCACATAGTCAATGTCTGCCTAACAGAAAACGTATTTCCTGATTGTTGGAAACATGCTTTAGTTACCTCTCTTCCCAAAATTAATGATCCTCAACAGTATTCAGATTTAAGGCCAGTTAGCATCCTTCCTACCTTGTCAAAGCTATTGGAAAAAATTATGAATGATCAAATAAGGGTCTACTTGACCACCTTTAATTTAATACCGGTAAGTCAGTCTGGTTTTAGGCCATCGCATAGTTGCACGACTACGCTGCTAAGCATAACGGATGACATTCTACAAGCAACCGATCAAGGAGAGCTCACTATTCTTACTCTATTGGATTACAGCAAGGCATTTGATACTATCAATCATGACTTGCTGTTATCTATACTTCATTACATCGGCTTTTCAACAAATGCAATATTACTACTTCAAAACTATTTTAGTAATGGAACCCAATGTGTGAAGATAGAATCTACAGTCTCTACATCTCGTCAAATAACACAAGGTGTGCCGCAGGGCTCTATTTTAGGACCCTTACTGTACACTATTTATACGTCAAATTTTCATAATTATATTAAATATTGTAAAATACATATGTACGCAGACGATACCCAAATATATAAATCCTTTTATCCTTCTAATCTTAATATTGCACTTGAAGAGCTATCGCAAGATTTACATCTGTTGTTTGAAATGCCAACCAAACATGCTCTAACTTTAAATCCTTCTAAATCTTGTGTACTTCTGTTTGGGAGGGATGCAGATCGCTGAGGGATGCAGATCGCTCTAGTGTTCAGAATATCTTAACATTAACTATAGATAATGCTAATTTACCTGTAAACAATAGTACAAAGAATTTGGGAATTATTTTAGACAACAGTTTCAGATATAGAGAACATATCAATAAATGTATACAAAAAGCTTATACAAGCCTTAAATTATTGTATACTCATAAGCAATATTTAAACCAATCAACAAAAAAGATGCTGTGCGAAGCACTTGTACTGTCACATTTTTCATACTGCTCAGAATTGTATTCCTCTTGCCTCGACACCGATACTTCAAATAGAATACAGCGCGTTCAAAATTCATGTTTGAGATTTATTTATGGTATACGTAAGTATGACCACATTTCACACAAGTTATCTGAAGCAAACTGGCTAAATATGGAAGACAGGCGTTTCCTTCGCACAGCATGCTTATATCATAAGATAATTTTCCTCAAAAAACCTCCTTATCTATATAACAAGATAAAATTTAGAACTGATGTGCATAATTTAAATTTGAGGTTCAAAGGCCTTATCACACCTCCTCAACATAAAACAACACTCTTTAAGAGATCATTTCAATATAATATAAGTACAATTTTTAACAATCTGCCTGAAATGATAAAAGCCTCAACACCGCCGCATTTTAAAAATCAACTGACGAAAATTTTGCACAAGGGCAATAAGTATGCAACATAATCTGATGCTGTTTACTAGTAATAATGTGAGATCGCGATTCGTTTGCTTCGAGTCCTATAAGCAGTATTATATTTCAGTTTTATTTTAAGTTGTTTTGTTTTGTGAACGTAATTCAGAATACTCCTTAAGTTAGGCACACATTTAAAACTTCCTTTACAAAACAGATTAAGGTCCAATTGAAAAACAGGGTATTACCTGAATTGCGCCTTATGATTCTGGTGACGCTAAATAGAAAATTTTATTTCATTACTCTGTCCCGTATAATTTAGTATGTTCCATTTATGTTTATTTATTGTTGAAACTTACCTGTACTGTACTTACCGGAATAAAGACTTTATTATTATTATTATTATTATACAGGTGCTATGTGGATAAATTACAGTGAGAAGTACATAGTGTAGGTGTTGTGCCTCTGAGGTCTTATACTGGGGAAAAATATTATAGTTTATTTTGATTGTGAATACAACGCAACACAGAAACACTATAATGTATTCACAAAACTCCTGCAACTGTCATACAGCCCTTAAGTTGGTAACACCTACAAATACGTTTTTTAGAACTTTCAGTTTTCGTAATTAGGAAAACGCAAATGCGAATAGTCAAAATGACGTTTTCAATTACAATTTATTTTTGAAGGTTTAGGTAAACATGGACATCAATAATATTAGAAAAAGAGTTGCTTTATTAGCAAGGGAAAAAGCAGCTGTAGTAAAACACTACTTACAGAAAAAAGCAAAATTTCAAAATAAACAAAAAAGCAACTTGTCCTTAAAACGGCAGATATATTTTCTGTAAATATAATGAGTTTTAAAAAGCGTTACACCCATTTAAAATGCAAGAATTACTTTGATTTTGTAATAGATTGTTTAGGATGTCCAACAAGATAATTGATTATGTTTTGGTTAAAAAAACACACAAATATATATAAAGCACGCGTTTGCAGGCCTTTAGGCCCTTTGCATTATCAGTTTTTTCTATTCTTTTCATTCGGATTTCTCTTTCCATTCTATTATTTTCTTATCATATAGATCTTGTTGTACTGCTTCCCACCATTTTCTGTTCGGTCTTCCTTTCCTCCTGGTTCCTTCCACATTTTTCCACCCAATATGTTTCATCACTCTTGGATTTGGCATCCTTCCTAGATGACCGAGATTGTAACCTATGTATTTTAATTGTATCAATTATTTGTCTATCGTCGTACATTTCGTATTTCCTCATTGGATCTTCTTTCCCACCCTTGTTTTGTTTTTCTTCCACCGAATATTCTCTTTAATAACTTTCCCAGATTTTAATTTTTACTTCTTTTTGTTAGCACGAGCAATTCTAAATTTTATCTCTCTACCATTCCGTAGTCGCACTATACAATCTGCCTGGATGTTCTCTTTTTGTCCTTTTTATTTACCTTTAGTCCGTACTTCTCTGCTGTTTCAATTAGCCTTGCTGTAATTTTCATTAGTCGTTTGTGATTTCTTGATGGCAAGACTAGATCATCCTCGTTGGCTATATGTTGACGTGAGCTCCTTCTCTTTTAATTCCGGTTTCCTGTAGAACCCTTTCTAGGAGCAAATTAAACAATACCTTTGATAGAGGGTCACCTTGCCTTGGGCCCCCGTTTTAACTGTAGATTCTGGTGATAGCCTATCATGAGCTTTAAAAAGATCTGATCAGACGTACCTCTATTTATCTGAAACCTCCTTGGTACTCTATTACATTTGCTACACACGGGAATTTATTCGCACGTAAAAACACAAATTATAAATACTTCACAGCAGGGTGGTACAGGAATCGTCTAGTCGTGTAGCAAACGTTTGCCAAGCTAGGTCCTGAGCAGGATGGGGTGGGTTGTCCGGAAGCGCCACTGGTTTGAGACGGTCCAAACCAGAAAACCTACAGGTGGCCGTGTAAATTCCTAAACCACTAGCTGTTTCACAAAAACAAATAATAAAAGACAGAAAACACCAAGACTTGAAATAACCTAGTTATTTATTTACAGTTTGTACACATTCAAAATTCTGTGTCATACTTGGAAAAGGCAACACAATTCTGTGATTAAATGGAATAGTTTGTAAATGTAATCTTAGTGGTATGTAATGTACAAGATTCTATATGAATAAAGTCGAAAATGTAACTACGATAATCGCAATTCGTTCGAGTACCCGTGTATCAACTACGATAGTGACTTAAATATAATTAAAAACAGCGATACCGGAATGCGGGAGAATAGTAAGTTCTAAATCGCTTGATTAATTAGGTAAATACTCTATCTAGTCGCTAACCTCTTCGAATTGGTACCATTTCGCCTAGGGGAGTGCTAATACACATAAAATGGTGTATTTACGGTGCTCATATTATGTGAAATGTCAAATTAATGCTCCCGGAGACCTCCGCCAATAATGGTTTAAATTTTGAAACACTGACAAGTACTTGAAACTTGAATGCAACCAAAGCAGTACTACCAAACGTAAAGATATTAAATGCATAGAATGATATTATCCTATTACACAAAAGTAATTGCACGTGATGTACAACGAAGCTATACAATATTTCGCATGTAAAACGGCATGAATTTCGTTAGCATATACCTAGGTAAGTACAATACATAAAGTAAAGATCATAGTGCCATAACGAACGATAGTTTCAGTTCAATAAGCACCAAAAGGTAGATAACACTAGGTGTTGTAGATACCTGGATCGTGCACAGAAGGATCGCTACATCAACAGCTATGGGGGATAGCTATTAAGATGTCCACCAGCTTGAATAACCTCCAAAGAGTCAGGGCTTCATCTAACTTTGCGGGTGAGAAGCGTAGTCGAGTGCAGTCACCATGGGGAGAAGCCTTGCATGCGAACTATCACATGTGCTGAGGGGCTCGGATTGGAACGGAATTGTTGCTCCAGGTGCCTTAGCCAAGTAACAACAATGCCACAGGCATAATAGATCCCGAAAAATCGGAGAACGATACAGCAAACTAGGACGAGGAGGCCTAAATACGAGACGTTATCGAAAAATGTTCTACGGCAACCATAAATTAACATACCAGAGTTGTAATGTGGCCTCGAGTAAGTAAATTGCAGAAATATATATTTATCCCAATACAATCGGATTCATTTTAGCAATATAACACCCATTTCCTATTTCTGGATGGCAGATTCCTCAAAGAAATATGGAAACTATGTAATCCACTTAAGTGAAAATTCCCAAAAATCACATGCAGCTCCAAAAAGGAAAACTTAAAAAAAATGGTCGCCGGAAATCGTACTATCAAAACAATTTTCAAAACTGTTACTCAAAATTCCCTAAACAAGGATTTTTCAAAAGTCCCAAAAATTGCAAAAATGAGTATGCAACCAAAGCTACACCTAACGTATGCAGGTGAATCTAACTATATGAATGCATTTAAGCTAAGAAATTATCCAAACAATCCTTAACTGTATCTAAATGTAAAATTACACGTAACAACTCGCCTATCCTGTTCTCTACATGCTGTTCCAGTCTCTGTTTTATCAGCGTCGCTGTTATTTTGTACAGCGTGTCCAATAAAAAGATGCCCCTGTAGTTATTGCAAACTGTTTTGTCACCTTTTTTATCGATTGGATTTATTATGCTTTGCTCCATGTACTTTGCATCCGTTCTTTTTGCCACACATCCTTTACTAGTTCACATAATGCTTGCAATATAATTTTATCTCCATATTATATATTTTTTGCTGTTATTTCATTCATGCCTGGGCTTTAGCTATTTTTCATTTCATTTATTACTTTTTCTTCTCACAAATAAGAGTTAGAAACATCAAAGTTCTCCCGTGGCCTGCTAAATTTTCAGATTTGTCGTCGATTGAATAGGTCTGGGGCGGGAGATGTCTATTTTATCAGAACCTCAAGAAACGATAGCAGAGCTAGAACATCATGTCCAAGTTGCCTGGAATGAATTCTCACAAGACTTAGTTGATGACCATATTCGCAGCATGCCTAGAAGGATAGATGAATGTGTGAGATGCCGGTATGGTGCAACAACTTATAAAAAGTTACAACTCTTTGTGTTTTTTAACCAAAACTTAATCAGTTATCTTCTTTGACTTCTTAAACAATATATGACAAACTAAAAGTAATCCTTGCATTTTAAATGGGTGTAATGTTTTCTTTCTTCGAAACTCAGTATACTTTACGTGGTTACATGCAGGAAAAATCCCTACAGTTATATAGTTGTGATTAAAAAGCAACGAAAAAAAGTCATTTTATTACACATATTAGAACTCATGCAGGAGAGAAACAGTACAGTTGCTCGGAGTGCAACTATAAACTATCATGTAGAAATAATGTAATTGCATATTAACGATTATGCTTGTATATAGAATAGAACACTTGTAAGTAAAGATCGTTTTATTATATATCGGTTAAGAGGCTTATTATTTGTGAATACAGAAGAGCCCAGACAAGTACTTTAAATATGTAAACTTGCAATGTTGTAATAAGTTTGATATTGTATTAAGGGTGTAAAATAATTAATTTTAAAAAAATTACGGCCGATCATTGTACCTATTGTATTGTATTATCTGTAACCTCATTTTTACCTTGAGGTGTAGAGGCTGATACTTTATACTCTTGCATCTGGCAGTGCAATGCTGAACTTGCCCCGGATTCTGGTAACAGAGTAGAGCGCGCCTATAAAATAATAAAATTAAAACTTTAAATATTTATATATTATAGCAGTTGGAAGGAGAGTTCTTTCTATTTAGATATTGCCAACAGGTAAAAATTATAAATATATAAATAATAGGAACCGGAATGGATTGGAAAAATACCAGAAGGCAAGGACAGCGAGCGAGAGGTCACCCGGAGATACAGAAAACGAGGAAGTGCGGAAGCAAATGAGGATAATTGCGAATACAGACCGAGGCTCAAAAAACTATTAAAACAAAAATATAGGACGGAAACAAAAGAGAAGGAATGCAACGAAAAAGGACATGATAATGGAAAAAGAAATAACATAAATAAAAATAAAAAGTCAAAAAAGTTTAAAAAGATACGAAATAAAGGAATAATCTGGTTAGCAACATGGAATGTCAGAAGTTTAGCAAAATCGGGGTCAGTTCAAAATTTAATAGATGAAATTACCTAAACGGTATAAACTCGATATTGTGGCATTGCAAGAAATGAGATGGAAAATGGGCGGAATCACAGATTTAGAAGGTTACACTGTTTTTTGCAGCGCGGCGAAAGAAGGGCAGTTTGGAACAGGGTTTATTATAAGTAAAAAATACAATTCGGCGATTTTGTCATTCAAACCGGTAAGTGAAAAAATTGTGACGATAAGATTAAGAGGAAGATTTTGCAATATGAGCTTACGTAGCGTACACGCACCTACAGATGAACAAGAGGACGAAGACAAAGATATGTTTTACGCACAGATGCAGGAAGCAATAGACAATATGCCGGAACATGATGTAAAAATCTTAATAGGAGATATGAATGCTAAGGTGGGAAGAGAGAAATGTTTTTCGACGATCACGGGACAACACAGCTTACACAAAGAAAGCAACAATAATGGGAGGAGAATTATCGACCTAGCGGGTAGCAACAACATGGTGATAAGCAGTACAAGATTTAGGCACAAGCAAATACATAAACAAACGTGGGTATCCCCTGACGGGGTAACAAGAAATCAAATAGATCACGTCATAATTGATTCAAGACACATGTCCAATATACAAGACGTACGTAGCCTTAGGGGCGCGGACTGCGACTCAGATCATTTCTTAGTGCGCGCTAAATTCAAGCAAAGAATAGCGATAAGGAATGAAGGAAATGGAACAAAAAATATAACATTCAATATAGAAAGTCTGAAGCAAAGTGAACAAATCGCAGCAAAGTACATCGAGTCAATTTCAGAAAAAGTGAGAGCTAATGACAATATGCAAAAGACAGTTGAGGAACAGTGGGAAGAGATAAGAAAGATATTAATCACAACCTCAGAAGAAGTACTAGGAACCAAAAAAAAAGATAACAAAAACAAAGGGTGGTATGATGCCGATTGTAAAAAAGCAACAATAGATAAAAATGACGCAAGACTGATAATGCTAAATGAGACGAATGAAGAAAAAAAACAGATATACGGTGAGAAAAGGGAAGCAGCCAAAAAATTATTCAGGGAAAAGAAGCGAGATTACGAAAGGAAAAAACTGGGAGTGATAGAGGAGATGGCGAAAACTCATCAGACCAGAAAATTTTACAGCGAAGTGGGGTTTAGAAAGAAAGGATTTCAAGCAAGAGTAACATTTTGTAGAGATGTAGAAGGGAATCTTATAGGAAGCAGGCAAGAAAGTGTGAACAGATGGAAAGAATACTTTGAAAAACTATTAAATACAGGAGAAGAGGGTAGAGCAGAAGAAGGGCAAGAACAAGAAATTTCATACCAAGAGGAGAGAGACATAGAACCACCGACAGAAGAAGAAGTTGTGGATATTATAAGAAACCTCAAAAATAATAAAGCGCCGGGGGAGGACCAAGTTGCCTCGGAAATGGTAAAATACGGGGGCGATGCTATCTGCAGAGCAATGTACCAGTTAATCAAGAGTATATGGGAAAAGGAAGAATTGCCAGATAAGTGGAATGTGGCTATAATCTGTCCCCTCCATAAGTCAGGAGATAAAACGGTGTGTGCAAATTACAGGGGAATAACCCTACTTAGTATAGGTTATAAGATTCTAAGCGCAACAATAATCAACAAGTTGACACCAATAATGGAAAGAGAGGTGGGAGATGAGCAGTGTGGCTTCAGAAAGGGTAGATCAACGACAGATCATATTTTCACATTAAGACAGATATTGGAGAAGAGTTATGAAAAAAACGTCACTCTGTTTTATCTCTTTATCGACTTTAGTCAAGCCTACGACACCGTAAATCGTGCGCAACTGTACAGAATACTAAAGGTACTAAACGTTCTACCAAAACTGATAAGGCTTATAAAAGTGTGCCTAAAAGATACGATGGCAAAGGTGAGGATACAAGGTATTGCCTCACAGGGGTTTAAAATTAAAGAAGGACTGCAGCAAGGAGCCCCGCTATCAACAACCCTGTTCAATATGGTTTTGGAATGGGCAATCAGGCAATTAACGTTGAATCGAACGGGCTCTATCTTAAACAGGTCAATACAAATTCTTGCTTATGCCGACGATCTGGTGATCATAGCTAGAAAACAGACAGATCTGCAAACAACGTACAGTCAACTGGAGGAAGCGATAAAAACGGCAGGTCTAAAGATAAACCATAAAAAGTCGAAATTTATGATAACGTCGAGGGGGCAATCTAAGGAACAAAACCTTATAGTAAATCAGCAAGTATTCGAGAAAGTTAAAACATTCAAGTACTTAGGTGCAACGATAACCGAACACAATCAAACATATGAGGACATAAAAGCAAGGTTAACGGCGGGGAATAAATGTTATTATGCACTGCAACAGGTCTTTAAATCCAAAGATATATCAATTAAATAAAAAATTACGGTATATAAAACAATAGTAAGGCCGGTAGTTATGTACGGATCGGAAACATGGACATTAAATAAAAAAGACCAGAACGCGCTTAATATTTGGGAAAGGAAAATCCTGCGTAGAATCTATGGTCCCATATTGGAAAACGGGGAATGGAGAGCTAGGTATAATTTCGAACTAAGGAATCTCCATGACCAGCCAACGATTGTGAGTGAAATAAAAAGTAAGAGAGTGGGGTGGTTGGGGCATGTGAGTAGGATGAGTGCAACAAGAGGGTGTAAGACTATCTGTGAAGGGAATTTTGAAGGGACAAGGACAAGGGGGCGTCCGCGATCACGGTGGATAAATAATGTTGAAAACGACTTAAAAGTGGCGGGTGTGAGAAACTGGAAAACAATATCAGGTGATAGAAAAATATGGAGAAAAGTAGGAGAACAAGTAAGGGAAGCCAAAGACCAGGCATAGGAGTGACTAACCTATCCTGAAAGGAAAGAAAAATAATCTGGAAGCTCATCTGAGAGGCCATGGCCCTTAACGGGCTGACAAGTGCCAAGGAGTAAGTAGTAAGTAAGTATCTGGCAGTGCAATGCTGAACTTGCCCAGGATTCTGGTAACAGAGTAGAACGCGCCTATAAAATAATAAAATTAAAACTTTAAATATTTATATATTATAGCAGTTGGAAGGAGAGTTCTTTCTATTTAGGTATTGCCAACAGGTAAAAATTGTAAATATATAAATAATAGTCATATTGTAGAATTGTACATGTTATTTTTCCAAAATATTGTCATTGAATTTGTTTAATAAAAACATTCCACAACCCTACTTAGCACAACTCAGAGGATTTAATTATAATCTTAAAAATTATTGATCTCATCGTAATTCTTTTAAGAACATAAAGTTCTCTTAATTCATAGGTTGGGTCTCTACATTGATTATTAGGTTTACATTTACAAAAATACATAAACAACAATTAACAGGGATACCGTGTTTATAGGTGTAACTGCTCAAGGGAAACTAGTGAGTTTGATAGACAAACAAATATCGCAATATATGCCCTTACGGATCGTTTTCCACGGCCGGAACCTTCCTTTAAGAGTACAGGTCCCGCGTAATCAATTCCGCAGTTAATAAATGGTCTGGCAGGCTTGACTCTAGCCGCGGGAAAATCACCCATAATTTGCCTTAAGGGCTGCGGGTTTGTCTTAAAACAAGTTATGCATTTATGCAGGACATTTCGTACACTGCCTCGACCTGAAATTGGCCAATACTTATGACGAAGTGACGACAATGTAGCTTGTTGCCCAGCATGCAGTAGCTTTGTGTGCTCACGATAAATCAAAAGGTTCGTGACATGATGTTTGGGCAGTAAAATGGGATGTTTAATATCATTTATTTATTTATTTAATTTGCACTCAGCCAACAGCCGTTAGACCAATTACAGGCGTCGCTGTGCAGTTATGAGGACTTCCAACCCCACTAACGACTGTCATGATGTTGTATGACCGCCGGGACCAACTTTTTTCCGTGATAGCCGTACCACGAGGCGCCGAGAGATGCAGCCGTGGAACTCCCATCCAAGTTCTGACCAGAGACAGCGTTGCTTAACTCTGCTGATCGAACGTGGACGCTTGTTCAAGCTACACCACCCGGGACCCAATTTTGAATTTTCTAAGCGACCACCAACTCGGATAATATTATTATCATCAAAAAATGGATTTAGAGATTTGATAATGCTGAGCCTGTGGACTTCGTCACCCTTACGCAATGCTGCAATTTCATCCTTAAAGCTACACGCTTGAATTTGTTTTACAATAAATGTTTCTGCATTATGCAATTCAATTGATGTCAATCCACCCGTTTGTCTTATAGCGCCCGGTTTTGAATTGTTGACGAATCTTTTGCAATACGCAATAACGCGTTGCAATTTGGAAAAATTAGAATTTTTTTTAAACATTTCAAAAAATTCCTTAGTTTGGTTGTTTTGTGTGACAACATTTGAGACTAAACTTCGTTTCTCTAACGAATCGTCCGAAATATCTACGTAGTCATTAATTGGCCACTTTAATTTCGAGTCCGATAAAAAATCTGGACCGTGCCACCATAAACGATTATGGAGCAGTTGGTTCCGTAAACTACCACGTGAAACTATATCGGCTGGGTTTAATTCTGAAGGAATATAATTTCAATCGGCTTTACTTGCTGCTATATTAATTTCCGCGACTCTGTTGGCCACAAACGTTTTCCAATTATGTGGCTCCGCGGATAGCCAGGCCAACACAATTTTAGAATCAGTCCACATAACTGATCGACTGATGTTGAGATTTATTATCGATTTAACGTTACGAAAGAGATGCGAGAGAAGAACGGCGGCGCACAGCTCTAAGCGCGGCAGTGATACCCCTTTAAGCGGGTCAACTCGGGACCTCGCGCATTGATCGTTCGTTAAATCTGACCTTTGACAACGTGGTAATACCGCGGGTTTATTGGTTGCCCATTTTCTGAGTTCAAAACCACCCTTACTCAAGACTTCTATTAATTGTTCGCGAATACTCAGAGCCTCATTAAAATCATTTGTGCCTGTTATTAAATCATCCATAAAGAAATAGTTAATAATAGCGGACTTTGCCCTTGGGCGTATTTCCGTTTCTTCGTGAGCTAATTGCTGCAACGTGCGCACGGCTAAAAAAGGTGCCGACGCGATACCATACGTAACGGTATTTAAATAATAACTTTGTAGGGGTTCATTCGGATTGTCCCTCCATACTATTTGTTGAAACGGTCGATCATTTGCATGAACAAAAATTTGGCGATACATTTTATGTATATCAGCTGTTAGAACGTATTTATACGTTCGAAATCGAGTAAGCAAGGAAAACAAATCAGATTGAATTTGAGGTTCGACTAATAATGTATCGTTTAAACTGACACCCGTGGTCGTTTTAGCACTTGCATCGAATACAACTCTTAATTTGGTGGACGTACTGGATGGTTTAATCACTGCATGGTGTGGAAGATAAGCATGTTTTGAGGGAATGTCCGACTCCGGGCATGAATTGAAGGTCATATGACCTAGTGCACGATATTCGTGAATAAATTTAGTGTATTCCGATTTTAAATTCGGTTGTTTTCCCAAGGATTTCTCAAATGTTAAAAAACGTTTAATCGCGATTTGCTTGGATTCACCCAATACTTTTCCTTAAACGGCAATTTGGCGATACAAGCCTAACCTGGCTAACGTTTAACACCGAAGGTTAGCTCTAAATGACGTAACGCTACTCAAAATAATGTCTAAGGGTCGGAGCAACGTACGTTTGCGTGGCCACACTAAACATGTCGATGTCCTTAATATTAAAAACGCATCAAGGTATTCCCATATAATGTTAATTATAGCAAACGCTTGGATCTGCTCTATATCCGGTTTTGACCGATACAAACTAATTAATCAATTCGCGGCGATTCGAAAGTGAAGCAAACGGCTCCCGTAAGAAGGTCATGAGCCACAACCCAAAACTACTAACTTTGCGTCACACGGCTGACGTGCAAATGGCGGCTACCGGGGGCCGCAAAGAAATGTAAGTACAGATTTAAATTTGAAATAAATAAGTGAAAGACCTAACACACGGTTTACAGGGGGGTTCCACGGAGGGCAGCGGCTAGCGGGGCCGCTTACAACTCGTAGCTCCCGCGCGAGGGTGATCTACACCTATGCTGGATAATTGAAAGCGCCTACAATACAGGCAACGACTCAGTCTGGAGCAGAACTCCAAAACTTGGCTCCCGTAGGTCTATCTGACATTAATTTACTCTTTAATTAAACTGCACAAGATGGCCGCTTGAAATTTTGCAACAGCCCTATCATAACAATTAATCTAACATAATCAAAAGCATGCACGGGGCGGAACACACATTTTTACTTCCTTTTACAATAAAGGAAGTATTGGATTCACCCCAAAAATTCGAAATTGAGTTTTCAACAGATCTTCACGTTTTCGAGTCCCCTGATCCCAAAAAACATTTTTTTTTTCATTGGTCTGTCTGTCTGTCTGTCTGTCTGTGTGTCTGTCTGTGAACAGAATATCTCAAAAACGGAAAGATGTATGCCGTTGAAACTTCATATATAAGTTTTGTGTACTATGTAGATGCTACAGCAAGCTTTTGAAGAAAATCGCATAACCGGAAGTAGGTGTTTACTCTTGTGATTTTTCAGTTTTTTTCGATTTTTTCAAAAACGGCTCTAATTATTTTTTTAAACTTTACTTTTTTATTACATTTTTAATGTGTATTGATGTGAGATAGGTGTTTTTCCAGTGGAATACTTCTAAAATGGGTTTATTTTGTTTTTTTCAATTTTTTTTATTAACTCCTATTTTAAATAGAACACCCGGTATATTATTACATTTTTGAATTTAGCTTAAAATTCTAGAGAAAATTTGTCTTTTGAACGTTATTTTGTACCGTTTTTGTAAAATTTCTAATTTTTGAAAATTTTTGACAAATGCTTCAAAATTAAAAATAAAATTTTTGGCTAATTATAAGATCACTGTAGAAGGAAGTTGTGTGCGTGTATTACACCAGATTTTTAACTATACGAAGCGCTGCTGTTCTATCATAAAACTCAACAGGAGCAGTGGGCAATAACTTAAGCTAACGTCTTGCCTGCAGGAAGGTACGTCGAAGGCCAACCCTTCCGATCGCTCCCAGGCAATCTGGCACAGTTGGGGCCGCAGGGGGGGGGGGCGAAGGCCACGACGGCAGCTATCGAAGGCGAGGTAACTATGGACGCCGTGAGTGACGTAGAGGTAAGCGGGACACTATCGCCTATTCCCAGGCGTAGCCCACGGGGGTTGTAGATTGTACAGGCATTACGTCAATTTCAGGGGTCCAGATCGACGGAATGGCTTCCAGCCAAGAGCGACAGAACGGGGAGTGCTTAATCTCCAACGGGAGGTGTCCAATCCGACAGTAAATGGCTTTAGTGATGACTGGCATCCGACAGGAAATGACTATAAACGCACCATGCCCAAATAAATCTACGATTAAGAAGATGAGGCCTTATCTTACTTAACGCTGGAATGGAGCCAGAAGAAGCGCGCTTAAAGTTGGTTCTCAGAGATCCGTAAAAACGATAGGACGAGAAACTATATACCAATTAAGAACTTCCGAAACAAAGCGATAGTACTTCCAGATCCTCCCATAAAACTATTCGGAGATGAGCTCAACAATAAGGGCTCTTTGAAGCACTACGCTGCAGGGAAAACCAACTAGCACGACAGCTTTGCTTGGTAAGAACAAGCAGAATTCGACACCAGTTTCAAAAGGTCACCAGATAACAAAATTTTGGGCAAGTGGTTCAAGAAAAAAACTTTCTGAAAGATACCTATGACTGCAACAAGAGATAACCTTGCTCTAGCAACAAAAGGAATAGTTTAAAATAATTGCAATGGCGGTTGCCTAGCCTCCAGGTTTAAATATATGTAGAAATGTAACCAGAATAAATCTAATTTGTAAAATATGGGTAATTATTCGGGGAGTTGCTTACGAAACTGCTTGATAATTATAGGAGAGTATTGAAAACTATGATACAGCTAACCAGACCTAATTTAAAGCATGCAAAAATTACCAAAAAGCCACCTAATAATACTCAAAGCTAAAAATTCAACTAGCAAAAGTTTACTAATACAGGGGACGCTCCAAAAGTACCGTAACACTACTTAAGCGACCGTACATAGGCACATGTTTAGAAATAGGAGAAAATGTAGCAAATTAGAACTAAGGTCGTAAAAACGGAAAATGTCTTCATAACTTAGGTCAGTCAAAATAAAGCTTAATTTAAGTCAAGTTATTTCAGATTAATAAGTAATGGCATGAATACTGATGAAGTCAAAGCAGCGGCTAAAAGCTGCTTTGAAGACTTTAAAAAGGTGTGCAAAGGCACAAGTAATTTCAAAATAGTTTTAAAAGTTAGAATAATATTTTCTGTAAGTAATTGAGCTTTATAATAGTTACACTGTACTATTGTTAATACTGTGTCGGTCACAAGTGATTACACCTCAGAGTTTAGAAGTATATTGAAAATTATTAAACAACTGCAGTTTTTATATATGATTACATGTAAGTTATGTCATGTTACTGCCTTTTGAACTCAAAACCTAATATTGGTGTAGGCACAAAAACATGACGTTCGCATAATAATGCACATTTAATGGCAAACTAATACACAAGAAAGCAATGATATGCCATAAATGGATAAAATTTTGCACAATAACTATTAAAACGTAATATATTACAATGCAATGACATTTGCTGTAATATATTCATTTATTATAATTAAATTGTCAGGGCTAGGTAGAGTATAAATCGAGTGCCCCTCGTACTATTATAAAGTAGGTCTTTTGTACAGGCGTAGATTAATAAGGTGAGTTAGGTAATATGGCGGCGTTGGCTAAATGTTTAATTACTGTTGTTGGTGTTCAGTATTGTATTTAAGAGAATTTATCCAAGGTGTATCTACATTTACTTATCGACAGTGTGATGAATTATCAGTATATGAATTATGTTAAGTAATGTTGTAACGTAGTTAGATCATCTGTAACATAACCTAAGTGTGAAAGAATCGGAGTTTATTGGTGGGATTCATTTGGCAAGAACTTATAAACCTGCTTTATACATCTGCTACATTTGGCACATTCAATATATATGGTATGTATCCATACAATAATCGTAAATACGTAAAAATGTGTTAGTAAGTAAATGACTGACCAGCATCTTTTTTTATGCTAACATTATCTTATTTCAGAAACTTGACAACGCTTCAACTTTTAACATCTGATGGAATAGTAATGAGGCGTCTTTGGCCAGATTTTGCAGTTTTTTTTACCTGCTTCAGGTATGTGTATGTCATAGCCTGCTGAATTGTTTGACAAACGTCACTTTATAAAGTACGTTTTTTTTTCTATAATAACTGTCAAAGTGTTACAATGTTGGTAGATATGTGATTAAAATGCTAGGAAATTTTTATACCTCGTGTTGGTAGAACTTTTTCAAAATTATGGTTATGTGTCAATTTTGGATGTCAAATTTCTTAATTTGAACTCTTGACAAATTTCTTTTTTTAACATGGAATCATCATCATCATCAATAAAATCGGATAAAAAAAGAAAATTGTTATGTACTCCTCGATGGAGTGTAGCACCCCAAACGTCCAAAGCAGTGAAGTTTTGCGAATCGAGGTATTTGCTTCTGCATTTGACCTCAACCCCAAACTTAATATCTTTTGAAAACTGTCAGAGCCGTAATCACTCATTTAAGCGTTTTTTACGTTAAAAGCTCAATTTTTGAATTAGGGAATCAATCATGCAAAACACATCTACAGCAATGCACGTATTACAACGTTAAACTACTGATTTTTAGGAATACCACATAAATCAGAATTATACAGTTTTGCAAAATATTAAACTTTTGTCAAATTTTAAATAAACTATAATAAAATACTCAAACACTATTATTTTTATGTATAATACTAGCTGAAAACGCGCCCTGTGCATCTAAGTAGCAAATCAACGAAACCTGAAATATTTTTCTCATAGAAGCTAAGAAATTAAGGAATGTGTAACTGGAAATCTCCAACACAAGAAATCAAATATTAAAATTTTTAGATTTTACCTGCAATAAGAACCTGCATCTAGGATAGCAGACTAAATCATTTTTCTACTTTTCTTATCTTTGAAAAATAGCTAGGCAATAAAGCTCTTTTTAATAACAACAGTGTAGCTAGCTGCGTTACTTTTAGAAAACAACTAATAGTGTAGCTAAAAGTAGCTTTCCCACCCCTTATTAAAGCATTTATTTGTATTTTAGCGCCCTAGTGTCCCGCCATCTAATGGCCGGCGTCCTCGCGTCTTAGAGTCTTTACGCCTTAGTGGCCCGGGCCTGAGTGTTCTGGCACCCTACTGCCTCGCGCCGTAACGGCCGCGCCCGATCGGCCACATCCAAGTGCCCTAATGACCAAACCCAAATATTAGCTACTGATGAAAGAAAATTGATTGTACTTGTTTTACTGGATTTCTCAAAATCATTTGATACTATTGATCATTCGGTTTTAAAATCATTGTTTCATTACATTGGCTTACATAAAAATGCATTAGCTCTGCTATCAAATTACATATCTGATTGTTATCAAGTAGTTAAAGTAAATGGTCAAGTGTCTGAGTTTCTTAATGTTAAATCTGGAGTGCCGCAGGGCTCAATTTTGCCCGGTGCTGCTGAGAGGTCGATGGAACCTGATGTCGCTGCGATATGTTCACCTTGTGCATTTAGTTATGCGAAATAGTTTAGTTTTCACTTTATATGTATTTAATATTTCCTAGATTGGCCATCCTGTTAGCAATTTGGTTGGGTTCAACGTCCCTCAACGTTTTAAAATTTAATGCTTTCCAGGCGAGGATCTCCGGGAACTTAAACATTAAAACAACTTCTTTTTAACGCTGAAAATACACAGTTAAGTGTGTAACACCCTAGGCCTATGGTACCATTCGCAAAGGCTTCGTGTTTAAAAATTAATTGATCGTTGAAGCGATTTGATGAGACTCCCGTTATATACTCACTATATACTTATAGTCGAGATACGTGTACTTGAACGAATTGCGAGTTAAAATCATAGAGTTTTATTTTTTCTTTCAAATTTATTAAAACTACAACCTTGTACATCTTATAATTAAAACTAAATTAAATCTACAATTCCAATTACAAACAAGTATCCTACCACAGATTTGTTTTGCCTTTGAGTATGGTGCAGAGTTTATATGTGTACATACTGTAAATAAACAATTAGGTCATTTCAAGCTCTGGTATTTTCTTTTATTATTCTTATGAAACAGGTAAGTGGTTTAGGAACTTACACGGACACCTGTAGGTGTTCTGGTTTGGACCGTCTCGAACCAGTAGCGCTTCCGGACGACCCCCGACTCTCTTCCCCCAATTCCTGCTCGAGAATAGCTGGTAAAAATTTGCTACACCACTAGACAATTCCTGAACCGCCGTGTTGTAAATTATATTTTTTTTTTGTGTACAGATATTCCCCGTGTAGCACTATTCTCTGTAATGCTCTTGTTTTGCCAAAATTTGATTATTTTGACGTGATGTATGAGCCCTGTTTAGATAGAGATTATATTATAAGGATTCAAAAACTCCAAAATTCATGTTTGTGTTTGATTTTTGGTATTAGAAAATATGAGAGGATTTTTCACATGTTAAAAGATGTTTCTTGGCTTAATATGTATAATCGACGAAAATTGCATGCATCGTGTCTATACCACAAAATTATAACTACACAGAGCCCATCATATCTGTACAATAAAACAAATACCCTGCTGACATACATAATTTAAATTTATGGTTTTGTGGAAAAATAAGTGCACCTTCTATTAACAGTGAATTTGGCAGACAGTCTTTTTCTTACATTTTGCAAAGCATTACAATGGTTTGCTCACCAGTTTAGGGGTGTACCACTGTCTCGGTTTCGGCATCAGCTCAAAGAGGTTTTGTCATTATAGTGTAATGTTTTTCTTTAAATTTGTATTTTTCTCCTTTGTTTTCTTTCTAAACATGCATTTTTAGTGTTTGCGCCATGGTACTTCCATGGTTTGCGCATTTTATTAGTTCAGATGAGTAGTAGATCAAGTGGGTTAAGTGGAAGAATGGCAGCATCCGTTAATAACATATATCTAATACTTACTATATTGCTAGCGGCTATGAGTGGGAAACTCACCGATGAAGTGAGACACACAACCAACTCCTTCATGTATACGGTGAGCTGTGCGCAAGGGCGGCGGCATCATCCGCCCAATGGGGAAGTGGTCAAGTTTAAAATTCGCTTCTAAAGGTTCGAATTCTCACGTATGCGCACGAGACGCGTTATACTCTAAGCGAGACTATGTCGGCGCCGTAATGTTTTCTGAAGTTTCCAGGCCCTACCAGCAATATATGTGTAATATATATATGGTTAATAAGTACACTGTGCCGACCAATTATAAAAAGGAGGTGGAGTTTAGTGATGGCGCCGAATTCAAAAAAAGATAATATACGTTTAAGAGTACACATACATTTAAATTGTGTTCCGTTTGAAAGAAAAATCAGAGAAGTTATCAAAGAGCTCGTAAAGCTTATAAATTCAAAAATATGAAATATATAAAAATTATGCATATAATATAAAAACATACCTATATAAGAAATGATAATTGAAGTACTTAGTGCTTTACGTTATCACTTCTATACATACTACAAATTGTTAATTCATTGATTACCAATTTTATCAATGTAAGCATTCACGTGCTTACTGTATGTTAATTCATTAGGGCTCATAAATAAATAAAAAATGGGGGAATACATTTCAGTTTCTAAAGGGAATCTTCTAATTATTTAGAATTTTATGAAGTCATTTTATCTGTTTAAGTTTTTATGATTATCACAAATGTTAACCTATTTAACAATATACAGATTGTCCGAAATTCGTTTTGAACATAGGAAATTAATGAGTGCGACAAGTAAGACATAAACAAAATGAGTAGCAGGACAAAGATAGAACGTAATCATGGCTAACTAAATTTCTAAACTAAAATTAAGTCAATGAAACAAAAACACTTCTGTCAAATATTTTATCTGTCATCAAGAGTATAAAGTGAGGTCTAAATAATTATGTGAATAGTAAACAATAGTATATTTAAACCTCACTTTATACTCTTAATAACAGCTAAAATATTTGATAGAAGTGTTTGTTTGTTTCATTGACTTAATTTTAGTTGAAAAATTTAGCTATCCATGATTACGTTCTGTCTTTGTCTCGCTACTTATTTTGTTTATGTTTTCCTTGTCGCACTCATTAATTTCCTATGTTCAAAACGGATTTCAGACAACCTGTATAGTGAATGTTCAATTTTAGTGTAAATTTTTGTTTATTTGTAGTTTATGGGAAGGCAAAGCTATTATTTAACTGAAATTTTAGATTTTGTCGTGAAATCATACTAACTTAAATTTTATTGTAAACACTAACAATTAAACTTGTATATTTACTCAATTTTAACCTCTTGTTATCAATTTTAAACTATTGGAATATGAAATCCTAATAATATAAAAGCTGAACAGTGTCAATCATCCTAAGAAAATAGATTTAGAAATTTAGGAAACTTGAAATGTTAACAGTGCAACATTTGTAGAATAATAGAGATAAGCACTATACATTGGATATGTTTACAAAATTTATGAGGATAACACTGGAAGCTAGGCAACCCAAAATACGTCTTAGTACGGTAATACTGGTACAGTATTCCAACTAAAAATTGGAAATTTATTTAAAATCAAGTAAGTACACTTGTGCTCATAAAAATGGAATACACTTACTGTTGGACTGATTTGAAAAGTCGTATTATTCGCATAATTAAATACATTTTTTATACAATATTCTTATTTTACTATTTTCTTGTAATTTAATACAATAAACAATTTCACTTTATGGATCTTTCAAACCCACCGGTATTAGAAAATTAAGATATTACAAAAGTCGGTTGCAATACTTCTATTCCATTTTTATGAGCACAAGCGTACATCATGGGAAGTGTAAGTCATGTCTAATGGTTGCATACAATGAATACATAATTTTCTAAAGTCAAGCAGCTTTCAAGTAACGACAGTTCATCTATAAATTGAACAGGTAATTGTTTTGTTAAGGCATTGTAACATTTTCCATGATTTAAGTACCTACACCTATGTAGTTGTTTAACCTCAGTTTTTAAAACCGTATACTAGCATAGAAAATGTTGAAAAAAGTATGTCAATTTGAAGGTTATTTACAAAGTGTCACTGAATGACAATCAGCAGTCTGACCTGATTTTAAATAGCTTTCCAATTTTTCGTTAGAATACTCTTTTTATAAGCAAGGTATTTTTTTAATTCGGCGCCGTCACTAAGCCACACCTCCTTTTTATAATTGGTCGGCACGGTGTACTTATTAACGGCTGTTAAGAATGGCTGATAATTTATTGTCAAAGCCGAACTGCGTCCTTTTTTGTATATTTTGTTATTTTCCTTATATTCCAAATATTGTTGATTTTATTTAAATACAGAAATAAAGACTATTATTATTATTAAATTATCAAAAAATCAAAATTACAAAGACAAAAAGAATGGTACTAGCTAGCAGAATTTAAATCCATTGGATTAAGATAGAAGATACAAAAACCTGACCTCCTGTTCCCCACGATTCAACAAGCATCTCTACGACTGCTGGCACTATCCACCGGCTATAAAACGGCTATTGTGTCACTCAAAAGTCGCTCAGAATAGAGAATTGGTTTGTTGAAGAAGACTTAAAACTACCCGTACAGATGGAGCTGGAGGGAAAATAAAAATTCATTGCTTCCCTGTCAAGCCGTTTAACCCTTATGGATGCGCGCAGTGGGTAAAAAATACCCACACCTATAATTATTTGTTCTAACCGACTTGTTTTTAAAGTTACGTGCTACCGCCCTTCAGTACCTTCCAAATGGAGTGTTCTGAAGGCATACCTAGAAGCATTGTCTAATTATATTATAGTCGAGCAATCATATGCAAATTTTACTTTCCCTAAATTTGGAGCTTCGCGACAAGTTCACCTTGTGGCGTGGGACAATTTTTTGGTTAGTCTCTTCACCGCTAGAGTGCAGTGCGATAAGTTGGGGTAATATCGGCGACAGTGTACTATAAACTAAATTTAATCTGACATTTCAAAGGTGGCGTTGTTGTAAACCTCAGTTTTAGAAGCCGCTAATTTAGAGATGTGTGCGGCAATTTTCTCGACAACAAAAAATGTAAATAGTTACATCACGAGATATTAAAATAATCTGAAAATCAGCAAAGCATCGCAAAGCAGAAAACAATTGAAGGGCTATTAAAAGCTTGCATAAGTGTTTGCAGTAAGTTAACGTCTCGTAAACGAATTTGTTTCATTGTGGACTACGAAGATGGATTGCTTGAACGTTAAGGGCCGGTTGCAGAAAGCAATGTTAAGTCTGGTGTTAGCTAACGTCGCGTCAAAGTGAATAAAATCGCATCAAATTTTGTTTACTAATGTATTAGTTGCCATAAACATTTGAGATTTGATTCGTTTTTGTTCACTTTGACGTCGCGTTAGCTAACACCAGACTTAACATTGCTTTCTGCAACCGGCCCTAAATGTGAGAAAGACAGCACTTTCGCTTTGCTACTTCACTACTTGGACGCCTCGTGCGCTATACAATTTTTATTCACTTTATTCACTTATACCGTAAATAGCTATTTTCCACTATTACTTCATAATCATAGCTTTATTGACATGTTTTTGGGTAGTAAAATCTACCAAGGCCAAAGAAAATCAACCACAAATTTGACATTTTACTTCATTTTTGTTAAGTTTGCTAAATCAATGTAGGAATTCGATAATTGGCATGCAAATAAATTTTAGAAACACAATCTGGAACTAGTTTCATTTGATGGGGGTGATTCTGTAACTTTTTTAATTACTGTGCTTATTTTCTACGGTGGTTGTTGCTAGCTAAGCTTTGTTCTAATTGGCCAATATATAGCAACAACTATCGTGAAAAATAATCACGGTGATTAAAAAAGTTACAGAATCAGGGGGATTGGACATTAAACATCATCAAGCTGAAATTTTTACAATTCTGTACCTTAGAGCTAAACTATGGCAAGTCCAAATGTTTGAAAAATGAGGTAAATATGTCAAACCCTTTGCGTTCACATCCGGAATAGATTGACATAGTTACTTCATTTTTCGAAATTTTGGACTTGCCATAGTTTGGCTCTGAGGTACAGAATTAGAAAGTGTTATCAGAACAACGTACTTCAGCAATCTTAGGTATGTACGTTGTTCTGATAACATTTCTTATTATAAAAATTATTTCACCCTAATGATGTTTAATGTTAATTAAACGAAAATAGTCCCAGATTGTGTTCCTAATTATTTTTGCTTGGATATGCCAATTATCGAGTTCCAACATTGTATCTGAAAGACAAAATCAGTTAAAGTTTTTGGTAAATCAGTAAAATGAAAGATATCATTGCATAGCTGTCGGCAGTAATGTTAAAAATCACGAGAAAAAAGTGCTGCTTCATTTTCTTTGGCTGCAACTGTACTTAACACTGTCTCATTAGAAATTACTGATCAATAATTACGATTATTATGTATGAAATGATAGTGGTATTATGAAAAAATAAAATACAGGTAACATAATTTATTCGTATAATTAAATTTATATAACACTATGTCATGAATACTCTTGTATTTAAATACGAGTAATAACATCAATTAAATATTATATTCAACTAACGTAAATATTAAATTAAAAAAATAATTATAATTCCTGAAACTTGACGTACAGAAAGGTTATTTATTTTGTACAATCTTTAGTTTGCTGGTGTTGGCTGAAGCTTTTGTACTTTTTTGGGTTACAAGAGAACCGTCTCTAAATAATTTTACTCTGATTAATGTATCTATGATAAAATATCTGTGTGCAATGCAATCTTCAGTTTTGAACCATAATGGATTTTTTTTGTGAATTCCTGAGACAATTTTCTTTTTCAGAAAACTAGCAACTTTTCGATTACTTCTGAACTGTGGAAAGTACTGTGTCCATATTTTAAATGCCAACGAACAGACATCTTTCAGTAAAGTACAGTGAAATCTCCCATAAGCGGACACGCACGGTGCCAAAGTTTTTGTCCGGTTATTGGAGGCGTCCGCTTAAGGGAAAAATCCATTTTTATGTGTAAAAAAGTTGTATTATGCAAAGGTATACGCGCTAACAATACAGATAAGAATAATAAAATAATTGAAACAAAGTTATGTAATAGTTGTTACAAAATCTAAAATACTCGTTTGACGTAAGGGTTTTTCCTGACTGCTTATTATACTTTCCACATGTATTTCTAAATATTTTGACAGTTTGAATACTTGAAAGTTATTAAGTACTTTCTGTAGCAAAGCATTTAAAATTTTTCACTGTTAATGCTTCCATGCAGGTCTTGATTACATTCTCACCAATTTCTAAGTCGCCATCGTTTTCTAATTCTGCCAACTGCACATCAACGGCAGCTGATTCACCTGAAATTTCGGTTACATCATCTTTCACGATTATTTCTTTGTCAATGTTTATAAATTCGGCAGGGTCGACGTCTTCGATTTCTGGGATATTTCTATACAGTTCAGCCACTACTGATAAGGGTAAATCGTCCTCTGGTTCAAATTGATTACAGTGGCGTAACTTGATACCAGCAGACTCCGCGGCCGGGGGGCCCTGAGTCTAGTTTTCTTATTCTTTGCTTCCATAAAAGCAAGCAGGAACAAATCTTCCTATTTTTATTTTTATCATAATGGATGCCCACGCAAAATGCAAAGTAGTTTTGAATTGCAGGCCTCTAAAATTAAGCGAGATGGATTGTTTTGTAATAATATCTCGCATAGGGCAATGAAAGTGTCGAATTTCTGCAGTCATAACACTGATTTGAGTTGACTTAATACCGCCCGTATTGCAAAAGAATTCTATAATTTAACAACATGATCATTAAATGTTAGATTTATGGATTGTTTTGACGCCTCACGACATTAGCTGCGCCTGCATTTTGAAGTGTCCGTACAAGAGAGATTCGCAGTGTAAAAATTGTCGAAAAATGGTGTCCGTGTCCGTTTAAGAGAGTGTCCGTTTAATAGAGAAAATTCTATTAGTAAAGTTAATGCAAGCAAGTTGGTTCCCAACAAAATGTCTGTGTAAGAGAGGTGTCCGCTTATTAGAGGTGTCCGGTAAGGGAGATTTCACTGTACTTGGACTTTTCAAACCAGTCAGTAGTTACTTTACCTTCAGTGCCGTAAGTTCGATTTAAAATTAGTAATTGGTCTTTGTCCGTTAAAGTTGTGTCACTTTCTAAATCCTGTCGACACTGTTTAATTTTCAGAATTACAGCGATTAATTCATTCGCAATTTTTCGACCAATCAAAATGCATCATTTTTCAATTTTAGGCCAATCACAGAGCATTTTCTTGAATAACAAGCTACTAGCATTTATTTGACTGCGTCAAAATCTAAATGATTTTGAACTTACCACACCAAAAACTGAATGTTCAAATCTGCTTTGTTCATGAATTAATCTGTTGATTAATCTGTTGTATGTCATTCGACCTCAGGATCGAATCATAATAAATTTTCAAGGTTTTGTACTCAAACGCGCTGTTGTCCAAAAAAACCACTCGCGCGACTGGACGCTGTTCCTAAAAATCCTCCAGCGCGCTGTCGGATTTTTAAAACGGAACTGCGTTCAGCCGCGCTCGTGATTTTTGCTAAGCAACGCGTTTTTGTATCAACCTTTCAAATCCAAAACCAAATACAACTGGTAATAACTTGAGCATTAAGCCCATTAGAAAAATTCACTCATGCTAAAGCATTCGTGAATTTTTCGTGATCTTGATTCTCAAGTTATTACCGTGATAATCAACCAAAACCTACACAAGATGGTTGGAGGCCCTTATTTTGAAGAAATTACAATTGATAAATTTATGACGTCACTTTATTTTAATGAAAGACTTGATAATTTACTTACCGGTATTAATAATCCATTGTTCTAGTAATTTTTTATTGCGCACTGGAAAACTAAATCTTCTCATCCCAGGATGCAGCTTGGGAGATTTTCCGCACAAATAATACACACACTTGTTCCCAGCCATTTGACACTTCAAAAATCGGTACGAATGTTTGGAATAGTATTGTAGCAAGCCTTAGAGCGAGTTGTACCAAGACGGTTTAAAACAATTGTTTCAACAATTAGGTATATCCATACCAGTTAATCTCGATTCAAAGTTAAACCGTGGTGGTACAACTCGCTCTGTACAATCGTGGATTAACTGTAATCCAAGGTTAATTACTATGGATGCAATTGTTGGAATGTTGGGACAATAATTGTACCCATAGTAATTAACCTTGGATTACAGTTAATCCACGACTGTACAACTTGCCCTTAGGGCCGATTTCATAATAAAATTTAAAGGTCCATTAAAATTTAAAATAGAAATAATACACTCCGCCAAAAAATTAACGCAACACCTGAAATGTCTTGCTTTTGTTAAAATATCTTTTTGTGACCTTTAATTTTTTATTTTCAGTAAAATATGAACCTTATACAATCATTTTATAAACGTTTTCTCCAATTTCGAATATTCTCGGTACTCAAAAAAAAAGATTGTTAGAAAAGTTGCAAAACGCTGGAGAAACTGAAAAACTTTTTTTGTAACTTTTTATAGCTTTAGATTGTTCTTGAATAGCAATTTGCAAAAAACAGCAAAAACACTAAAATCAGCTAACAAATTAAAAAAAACAAAATTTTAATGTAAATAACACTTCAATAGAAAACCAGTTCAACAAATTTTGTTTGATATATTCAATTCAATACTTTTATAATAAATTATTGTATATTCTTAACTAGAGAGTCTACAGGGATTGATAATATAAATAAAACTACAAGCATAA
Source organism: Agriotes lineatus (assembly GCA_940337035.1). Classification (NCBI taxonomy): domain Eukaryota; kingdom Metazoa; phylum Arthropoda; class Insecta; order Coleoptera; family Elateridae; genus Agriotes; species Agriotes lineatus. The sequence goes on along the minus strand of OW679196.1, from coordinate 31,722,056 downwards.
AGTGCAAATTCTGAAAAGTTATAAAACTGTTGCGTTAATTTTTTGCCGCAGTGTATTTATTAAAAAGAATAATATGAGTACATGTCTCGACGAAGTATTTCTGGAGACTGCCCATCGCGATCAGGATTGCCAGACGTTGCAAAAGTTTTTCACCACACAAAGCTAACTGAAATTCACCACTTTCCTTGGCAGCTGCAAGTGCTGGTGAAGACGAGAATACCATTGAAACCAAAGTTTAAGTGGGTAATTTTTCATCTGATTTGCATGTTTCTTGCTTTTCATGTGTTTTAACAATTCTGCTTTTCCACACATAAACCTGAGCACAAAATTTACAAAAAAAGTATGTGACCCTCTTTTTACTTCCTTTTACAATAAAGGAAGTATTGGATTCACCCCAAAAATTCGAAATTGAGTTTTCAACAGATCTTCACGTTTTAGAGTCCCCTGAACGCAAAAAACATGTTTTTGTTCATTGGTCTGTCTGACTGTGTGTCTGTGTTTGTGTGTCTGTCTGTCTGTGAACAGAATATCTCAAAAACGGAGAAAGGTATGGCGTTGAAACGTTTTTTATAAGTTTTGTGTACTATGTAGATGCAACAGCAAGCTTTTGAAGAAAATCGCATAACCAGAAGTAGGTGTGGTGTTTACTCTTGTGATTTTTCAGTTTTTTTTATTTTTTCAAAAACGGCTCTAACGATTTTTTTAACTTTACATTTTTATTACATTTTTAATGTGTATTGATGTGAGATAGGTGATTTTCCAGTTGAATACTTCTAAAATGGGTTTCCTGTTTTTTTGTCTATTTTTTTATGAACTCCTATTATAAATAGAACACCCGGTAAATTATTACATTTTTGAATTCAGCTTAAAATTCTAGAGAAAATGTGTCTCTTGAACTAACACTATTTTGTACGGTTTTTGTAAAATTTGTAATTTTTTAAAATTTTTGACAAATGCTAAAAAATTTTAAATAAAATTTTTGGCTAATTATAAGATCACTGTAAAAGGAAGTTGTGTGCGTGTATCACGCCAGATTTTTACTTGGATGTAACCACAACTTAAATTGATCTTGTTCCCACGCACACTGATATTTATAAATAAATTTTCTTTTTTCATTTTTCTCTTTTTGTGCTTTATTATGTTCATATTCCGAACCTGATTTCGATCCTGAATCACTCATTTTTACATAGAATTTAAGAGTATCTGCACAGAGTACCTACAGAAATTCACTCACATCACAAAAAAGCGAAGCGACCGGTTATGATCTTTAGAAGTGCGTACAGTAAGCAGTGAGTAAGTAACCTATTTAGTTTTAATAATGAGGATATGCTAAATGCAAATACGACAGCTAGTGTTATATATACTACAATTTGGTAGGGTATTCCCTAAATTGGTGCATATCAGCAGTAAATAATCTCTCACCATTAACATTTAATTATTCAAACCGTGCCCAAAGAATAAACAAACGTTGAATTGCTTCCCGTACAAACATCCTGACATTATATTTCAGAAACTATTTTCAAAATAATGCTGCGATCGCATATTTGCAACATTGACCTTACTGTGTCGGAATACGACAATTAAAAAATGCTGGTATTATCAATATTCACCACTTTTCCCTATATTTTACTGTAAAATCACCACTTCACCACTAGGTCAAAATTTTAAGCTATTTTCACCACAATTAGTGAAATTTCACCACTAATGGCTACCCTGATCGCGATCGCCCCATCGGTACCTCCTAACGAGGACCTATTTAATGTTTTGTTTATGTTTTGTCTCCAGATAGAATTACAGGAACGCAAGCACAATATTGGTGCGACGGATGATTTTGGCCTTCGTATATTGTGCTCTCGTTGCAAATCTCTAACAAAATTCACGTACCTTCTCATCGCCACAAAATCATTTTGAGGGGACGTCCCGCGACCGGCGTGACACCCAACTATAACATCAGTGTAAATTTCATTTGTTTTAATAAACAGTTGTCACTAACAAAAAATTCTAAATTATGTTGGAACGTTTGAGAGTTATTTATTAAAAGAAATGAGCTGTATGTAGTTTGTCCCTATCGTCATAATAATTACTATTATGAACAATTCTCATAGTCTCGTAAATGTTTTGTTTTTTCTCTTGCTTTTTCTTTTCATAGAATTAATAGAAAAACATCTAATTTTAATAATATAAAAAATAATAACATAATTTGAGTACATAATATAATAACGGTACATGGCAAAATTAATAAATGGACATTTTTCAGAAATTTTTCGTGTTGATTGTAAAGAAGTTCAACTTAAAAAAATTGCGCCGCGCCCATCTTTTCCGGCTTCAACTTTTTTATTATAGCCTGGGCAGATTACAAATTTATCGGCGCCCAATAATTAAAGTTTGCTTGCGCTATCCATCGCTTGAAACCGACACCTTCCGGTAACAGAGGAAAAGGACAGAACGTCGTGTTAAACCTGTTCAGACGGGAAAGTAAAATTTGCGTATGATTGCTCGACTATAATATAATTAGACAATGCTAGAAGCATGCTATTTTTAGAGCAATCACTACTTGTCAGCTGTAGCATAAACTATGCCAGGGTAAATTTTACCCATGGCGCGCGTCCTTATGTTTTATAAGTTGCTAGTTAGTACTTGTGACTTGTACTGTGATTTTTGTAGTGACTGGTATGTCAAAACTGCTTAAATGACAACAATTTGAACATCGAGGTAAAAGAGGAAAATTTTGAAAACGAGTAACAAACATTATAGATCTTTTTTGTTTTTGTGTTTCTCTCTAAAAATGTGTTCTTTATTTTTATAATATTTTGTTTGTAATGGAATAAACTAAATAAATATTATTATTTCTGCACTAATGTCTTCTAAAAACAATTTGTGCAAGAAATTATATATAATAATAATTATAGTTGGTAACATAAGATAGATAAACTGATCTAACAGATAGTGGGTAAAATATACCCTGCGCGCGTCTTAATGTGATAAATATCCGAGCGCGTCCACAAGGGTTAAATTGCAATTAACAAGTACAGGTGGGAAACGTTCATAGAAAGATGTGACTAATCATTAAAAAATCTTCACGGAGCCCACTAGAAACGAGAACACAAAATTAAAATATAAATAATTTTTCTTCAGCCTAGCGGCTTAGCTTGTGGCAAACTACTATCGATCGTGACAGGAAGAAAGTCCCTTTGCCAAGAAATGCTGCACCATCAAATTAGACGTGCATGTAGCTAACAGGAACGAGGTACCAATTGAAATTAGCAAATTTTCCTAAAATGGCCCAAATTAAATATAGACAACCCATTCCCTTTACGGGCGCTTGAAGAAATGCACGTTTGAGACAACTCCGCTATATTTGAGATAAAAATTCACTAAATTGACTATCTTACGAAAGCACTAGGAACTGCCGCGTAGTAGCAAAAAACCAATTTGGGTTGTTTTATGAATACACATTAAATAATAACATTTTTATTAACTTCTCATATACAGAACGCATTTTAATATCACCAACAAATGTTCCAAAACAATAATAATAGTAATGTTTTTATTATTAAACTCTTTTTATTACTAACAAGTACAAACAAAAATAAATAGGGTCAAGTTCAATTTGGTTCTGAACGAGCTATCTGCTCTTACATTTAACGCTATGAAATCTGCTGCTAACCTTAAATTTGTTGGATAAATTTCATACAAAGAAACAAAAATTAAGGGAATTAATTATTAATTGATTGCAAGACCTTCATGTAGCAAATCCCAAGGAACTCTTTTAATTAACTATTTGGTTAAAATTATATTAACAGAAGTAGCTGGTTGTACAAATTTGCGATTCAGTATGAGAAAGGACATTTCAGAGTGGTGAAGAGGTGGTGCAAGAAGTTCTTTGTACCGCAAATTCAGATTGTATACTTCGGTCCTAAATGTTACTTTATTATACAAATATGGTGGACTGTGATTTACAATAATAGAATGGTACAGACAAGCAGCATCTAGCAAGTGGCCATTTTACATATTTAGCCGAGCCAATTCCCTTAGCTTATGGCTAACCTGGTGATGTTTTTATATTTCAAAAATGAATCTTTTCCATGAATTTTACAAAATTTTGACTCTATTAGCATCCAGGTACGAATAGTAGATCGTGTCACAATAATTAAATTTTGACAACACAAGTGAGTTGCACAGCACAGTTTGGTTTTTCTATCAATCTAAGCAATTGCAAATATGGTTTTTAAATCTTAGGTGATTGTCAGTTCGCAATTCCATGCTTCTAACTGTTTCTTGCAAAGAAATTTTTTACCAGCAAGTTTTATCTCAGTACTATACAAAAGTAGGACAAAAACTGTAGTAAATATTTTTTCTAAAATGCTTGCTTAACAAGATACAGGGTGTTTAAAAAAATTTGTGTTCTTTTGTGGGATTTGTCGAAAACTAGAAAATATTTTTTTCTAACAGTAAAAACATATTAATTAGAAAATGCTTATATTTTTAATTACAGTTTTCAGTTAAAACTTCTAAAATTAGTTTGTTTGATAGCTAATTCAGCTACCCCTTTACTGTGACCTGAAGGCCTATATTAGTCTAGATGGCAATGCCACTCCAGAGTGAAACTGATATTTTATTGTTTTTATTTTTGGCTTATCAATGCTATTGAAAAGTAATTTTAACATTTTCAGGTTTTACAAAGAACATTTACATATTTACGTAAGTGATTTTATAACAGAATATTGATATACAGTAGATATCAATTATAACGTCATCAGATATAGCGATATATCGGTTATAAAAGTGAAAATGTAACATCCCGGCCAGAGTTGATTTTAAATACATTGTGGATGTATCGCATCGCTTATTGTGACATAGAATGTTGCGACCAAACTGAAATAGCGACTAAAAAGCTGCCGGAAATTTTATACAATTTATCGTAAATGTTGCAGTAAAAGCGTAAAGCATTGTAAATGTATGCACTTACTAGTCTGTGCATACGTTCACCTAAGATGTTAGTAAAGGCAACTCAATATAAAAATCTTTATTATTCTAAGTAAATCTACACACTTACTAGACATTTGCTACAAAAGATTGGTAAAAGTATCAATTAAATTAGTACTACAAAAATGGATTCTAATAAATATTAACAAAATAAGAATATAATTGATAGATGAAATTACCAAGATTACTTGAATTTTCTTTAAAAATTTGTCAATTATGATTTTTAGAAGCAAATTTGTCTACTTGCCTTTTAGATCCACATTTGTAAATGGTCATATCTCTCATACATTTATGAACTGTCAAAATAGAGTTATCAAGTTGATAGAAAATAGTCCTGGAATAATTTGATTTGCAAGTCTCAAATTTCTAAGTACTTTATTATTTAATAAATTTAAGAATATTAGGCGTCGTGTGCATACATCTAAAGTATAATCAAAAATTATTTATATCTAGTATGGATATGGAATAGTTCCTAATTTATGAATGCAACTATGTTTATACTTAAATATCAAACTTGACATTTGATGTTTAAGTGAGTTATAGTTGCATTCATAAATTAGGAGGTATTCCATGGCCATATTAGATGAACATAATTCTTGCGTTTTATTTTCTACATACTTTAACTTAATCAGATGTGAAAAGGTATGCATTTACTAATCAAAATTTACATTTCATCGTTTATGAATACATTTACTTTACAAATTAGTACGTATGTACACTGACTGTGTAAAGAAGTATGGTATTTCTGTTTAGTTGTTGATGCATCATCAAACTGTGAGCACATAAAAAAATTGCCATGTCAATATGGAAAGCTTTTACCGTCGACGAAAAAATTGCATTTAATATTTGCCATTTAGAAGTCGAAGAGTCAATTGTTCTACAGCGAAGGAAATTATTGTAAGTGTAGTATACATGTTTGGTACTAGAAATACGAATTTTTTTTACAATATATAAATAACGACGATGCGGAGCTTGACGAATTTGAACTGCCGTCTGTAACGGAATCATTTTCCGCAATTCAAACCTTTGAAATTGTTTCACATTCAATCAACATTCGAAAGAGGCAAACACAGAGTCCGCCATATAACAACTAGAAAATATAACCAAAGCCATGTTTGTGGAAAGCAAAACAATTGTTGATAAATCAAATTAATGCATTTGTTTGTTAAAATTTAATAATTCATATGTAATAGTTAATTCTTACAACCAATAAACGTTGTTTTTCTCTATTTATAGCGTGCTTGTTATAGCACCCTATGGAGGTAACAACCGAATTCAGCCGGTCCCTTGGCCTTTGTTATACCTAAACTGTATGTAGAATAAATTTCTCTTCTGATTTTTATTTGTAAACGTAAAAACTACTTAACTTTGTTTCGTAAGCGAATTATTATATAATATTCAAATTGAAATATGAATGTTGTACGTAAGATTGAGGTAGAAAGCAAAATATTTCTCACTAAGTTTCTCAAAACGTGCTTTCTGCAGTTGTCAATGTAAACTGTGTTTTTTATATTTAATCATGGCTACTTATATTGAAACAAGTGTGTCCAGAAATTTTATGGGGATGTATTGTACAGCCTCATGTTCCGAATGTTTCTAGATAATGTTAATAATCTGCTTTGACATAATTACAATGCCTCTGTATTGTTAAATTCAATGATTAATGACAATCGACTTTTGTTGTAGGTTGAAGATATCTTACTTTGATTGACTCATACATCATTAAAAGAAACTCTGATATCTAAACAAACATAATGGAGATAAAACAAGAAACCTTAAATAGCAAAGCTTCTAGTTCCTGTGGAACTGCATCCTCTATATCACAGAACATTGGTAACAATGAACATTTTAATATGTTGTATATCAAAGAAGAAAGCATTGAAAGTTTTAATAACATTAGTGTCTGTGAAGAAGTGGATATTAAAGATGAAGACTTCAAATTAAACAATGCAGGTTGTAAATACAAAGCCTTTCAGAAAAGTAATACAAATATTGCTATGAAGGGTTGTAGCGGAGAAAAACCTTATAGTTGTTCTACTTGTGAATTCAGAACGACATATAAACACCATTTTGTTACACACATGAGGTTACATACAGGAGAAAAACCATATAGTTGTCCTGTCTGTAAATACAGAACGCCATATAATAGCTGGTTAGTTCAACATATGAGGTCTCATACCGGAGAAAAACCATACAGTTGCTTCATTTGTGAATACAAAGCAACCCAGAAAAAGGATTTAGTTACACACATGAGGTTACATACAGGAGAAAAACCATATAGTTGTCCGGTCTGTGAATACAGAACGGCATATAATAGTTGTTTAGTTCAACATATGAGGTCTCATACAGGAGAGAAACCATACAGTTGCTCCATTTGTGATTATAAAACAGCACATAAAAGAAGTTTAGTTGAACATATGAGGTCTCATACAGGAGAAAAACCATACAGTTGCACCATTTGTGAATACAAATCGACATGGAGAAATAATTTAGTTGCACATATGAGGTCTCATACAGGAGAAAAACCATACATTTGCACCGTTTGTGAATACAAATCGACAAGGAGAAATAATTTAGTTGCACATATGAGGTCTCATAATGGAGAAAAACCATACAGTTGCACCGTTTGTGATTATAAAACAGCACATAAAAGAAGTTTAGTTGAACATATGAGGTCTCATACAGGAGAAAAACCATACAGTTGCACCATTTGTGAATACAAATCGACATGGAGAAATAATTTAGTTGTACATATGAGGTCTCATACAGGAGAAAAACCATACATTTGCACCGTTTGTGAATACAAATCGACACGGAGAAATAATTTAGTTGCACATATGAGGTCTCATAATGGAGAAAAACCATACACTTGCTTCATTTGTGAATACAAAGCAACCCAGAAAAGCGATTTAGTTACACACATGTGGATACATACAGGAGAAAAACCATATAGTTGTCCTGTCTGTGAATACAGAACAATACTGAAGCAGAATTTTGTTGAACATATAAGCTCTCATATAGAAGAAAAACCATACAGTTGCTCAATTTGCAACTACAAAGCAGCACATAAAAGAAATTTAGTTAAACATATGAGGTCTCATGAAAGGGATAAACCCGACAGTTCTGATTCTGAATACAAAACAGCACTGAAACAAGATTTAGTTATGCATATGAGGAAAAAGCTTTCAGTTGCCCTGTGTGCGACTACAGATCAAGGAAGAAAATGAATTTAATTACAAATATGAGTTGTCATGAATTAGGAAAATCATATAGGTGCTTTGTTTGTGGATATATTACAGTGCAAAATAGTATAGCTGTTGTGCCTCTGAGGTCTTATACTGGGGAAAAATATTATAGTTTATTTTGATTGTGAATACAACACAACACAGAAATACTATAATGTATTCACAAAACTCCTGCAACTGTCATACAGCCCTTAAGTTGGTAACACCTACAAATATGATTTTTAAAACTTTCAGTTTTGTAATTTGGCAAAACATAAATTTGAATAGTCAAAATCACGTTTTCAATTACAATTTATTTTTGAAGGTTTAGGTAAACATGAACATCAATAATATTAGATAAAGAGTTGCTTTCCTAGCAAGGGAAAAAGCAGCTGTAGTAAAACACTACTTAGAGAAAAAAGCAAAAATTCAAATTAACAAAAAAGCAACTTGTCCTTAACACGGCAGATATATTTTCTGTAAATATATTGAGTTTTAAAAAACGTTACACCCATTTAAAATGCAAGAATTACTTTGATTTTGTAATAGATTGTTTAGGATGTCCAACAAGATATTTGATTACGTTTTGGTTAAAAAAACAAATATATATAAAGCACGCGTTTGCAAGCCTTTAGGCCCTTTGCATTATCAGTTTTTTCCATTCTTTTCTTTCGGATTTCTCTTTCCAATCAATTATTTTCTTATCATGTAGATCTTGTACTGCTTCCCACCATTTTCTCTTCGGTCTTCCTTTCCTCCTGGTTCATTCCACATTTTTCCACCCAATATGTTTCATCACTCTCGAATTTGGCATCCTTCCTAGATGACCGAGATTGTAACCTATGTATTTTAATTGTATCAATTATGTGTCGATCGTTGTACATTTCGTATTTCCTCATTGGATATTCTTTCCCACCCTTGTTTTGTTTTTCTTCCACTGAATATTCTCATTAATAACTTCCTTTCCCAGATTTAAATTTTTACTTCCTTTTGTTAGCACTGACAATTCTTTTCACCTCTTTTTCCTCACATTTGTTAGTCACAAGCACTCCTAAATATAGAAATTCATTACCACTACTAAATTTTAGTACAAGGCTGACGACCTTGTATTAGAACAAAACTGTCATGGAGACGTCAACAGACGCCCTATGATTCCCAGAGGATCGAAAAGGACCGAAGAGACTAAATTTTAGCTCTCTACCATTCCGTAGTCACAATCTGCCTGGATGTTCTCTTTTCGTTCTTTTTATTTACCTTTAGTTCATACTTCTCTGCTGTTTCAATTAGCCTTGCTGTAATTTTCATTAGTCGTTTGTGATTTCTTGATAGCAAGACTAGGTCCCTCGTTGGCTATACATTGACGTGAGTTTCTTCTCTTTTAATTCCGGTTGCCTGTAGAACCCTTTCTAGGAGCAGATTAAACAATACCTTTGATAGAGGGTTACCTTGCCTTGGGACCCCGTTTTAACTGTAGATTCTGTTGATAGCCTATCATGAGCTTTAACATAATTTTTAAAAACATCTGATCAGACGTACCTCTATTTTTTCTGAAACCTCCTTGGTACTCGCTTATCCTGTTTTCTGCATGCTATTCTAGTCTCTGTTTTATCAGCATTGCTATTATTTTGTACAGCGTGTCCAATAAAAAGATGCCCCTGTAGTTATTGCAAACTGTTTTGTCACCTTTTTTATCGATAGGATGTATTATGCTTTGCTCCATGTACTTTGCATCTGTTCTTCCTGCCACACGTCCTTTACTAGTTCACATAATGCTTGCAATATAATTTTATCTCCATATTATATATTTTTTGCTGTTATTTCATTCATGCCTGGGCTTTAGCTATTTTTCATTTCATTTATTACTTTCTCTTCTCACAAATAAGAGTTATAAACATCAAAGTTCTCCCGTGGCCTGCTAAATTTTCAGATTTGTCATCAATTGAATATGTCTGGAACGGGAGATGTCTATTTTACCAGAACCTCCAGAAACGATTGCAGAGCTAGAACATCATGTCCAAGTTGCCTGGAATGAATTTACACAAGACTTAGTTGATGACCATATTCGCAGCATGCCTAGAAGGATAGATGAATGTGTGAGATGCCGGTATGGTGGTATCTTCTTTGACTTCTTAAACAATATATGACAAACTAAAAGTAATCCTTGCATTTTAAATGGGTCTAATGTTTTCTTTCTTTGAAACTCGGTATACTTTACATGGTTACATGCAGGAAAAATCCCTACAGTTATATAGCTGTGATTAAAAAGCAACGAAAAAAAGTCATTTTATTACACATATTAGAACTCATGCAGGAGAGAAACAGTACAGTTGCTCGGAGTGCAACTATAAACTATCATGTAGAAATAATGTAATTGCATATTAACGATTACGGTTGTATATAGAATAGAACACTTGTAAGTAAAGATAGTTTTATTATATATCGGTTAAGAGGCTTATTATTTGTGAATACAGAAGAGCTCAGACAAGTACTTTAAATATGTAAACTTGCAATGTTGTAATAAGTTTGATATTGTATTAAGGGTGTAAAATAATTAATTTTAGAAAGATTACTGCCGATCATTGTATTGTATTATCTGTAACCTCATTTTTACCTTGAGGTGTAGAGGCTGGTACTTTACTCTTGCATCTGGCAGTGCAATGCTGAACTTGCCCCGGATTTGGGTTACAGAGTTAGAGCGCGCCTATAAAATAATAAAATTAAAACTTTAAATATTTATATATTATAGAAGTTGGAAGGAGAGTTCTTTCTTTTTAGGTATCGCCAACAGGTAAAAATTGTAAATATATATATAATAGTCTCATATTGTAGAATTGTACATGTCATTTTTCCAAAATGTTTTCATTGAATTTGTTTAATAAAAACATTCCACAACCCTACTTAGCACAACTCAGAGGATTTAATTATAATCTTAAAAATTATTGATCTCAGCGTAATTCTTTTAAGAACATGAAGTTCTCTTAATTTATAGGTTGGGTTTCTACATTGATTATTAGGTTTACATTTACAAAAATACATAAACAACAATTAACAGGGATACCGTGTTTATAGGTGCAACTGCTCGAGGGAAACTAGTGAGTTTGAACATTAATTGCGGTTAGAGACCATTTAATATCCAGGCAATTCACAGTTGCTGGTATACAGGCGGAAATGTTGGCTGTAACAATAATGTCAAATAATGTTGACATAATTATTTTAAGTGTGTATATACTAACAATTTCAGTGTAATTATTTCTGCTGACTTATTGTTTCCTGTTGATGTTCACCATCCAGTATTGTATTTCTCTGTTGGAGATAGCATACAGGATACATGCTACATTTAGTTTAAATGTTAATATCCAGATAGCCACTGGATTACATGTGATATAACAGTTGTGTGTATGACTGGTGGGGCAGTAAAGGCAACCACGAGGTTGTTATTAGTAATAAAAATAATAAATAACTTGAATTCAGAATTTTCGAGAAAGATTCATGTTAAGGGTTAAATTCCGCTTAATTGTGAGAGCATAATCATAATAATTGCCTGTTTGATCTGTAGTAGTAATACAGTATTCTCTACGATCAAACGTGATTTCAAGTCACAATTATTATAAAGTATATAATTCAAGGTTATTTAAATTCATTTAAAGTAGTATGTTCTATTGAAAATACTAGAATACTACGAAGATAATGGAATCAGTGAAAGTGAGTGTTGTGGTATGCTGTGTTAGCAGTCCATTCAAACAATAGGGTTTCAAGGAGCTACAAGCTTTGGATTTGGTCAGGAACAACCAAGAGGGTTTTGCTGACTAAGATTTATCCAGTTGGAAGCTGAAGTAGGGAGTTCAGGTACAGAAAATAAACATCAGAAGGTTAGTGACCATTTCTTACAAATTAAGAATTAAGAAAGTGAGTTTGGTGCGACAATTATTAAAACTATTGTAATTATATTTTGGAACTAATTATAAATTAATTATTTTTCTAAATTTAACTAGTGATTTGAGTACTCAACGTTTTTCAGCAATTATATTTTGAAATTTACACATTTTGAAGATAGGATAACATTAGAATTTTTCATTTAATTTAATCAATGTTGGAAAAGGTTCAACAATTGATTAAATTACTTTTTGACAAACCTTATGTTAGTCTGTATTTGCTGCTAACAAACTGAATATACAGATTAAGTGTATAAAGTACCTAAAATTTGCTTTCGATTAATAAAATTAAATGAATAATATATCGAAAATGGAATTCAGTCATTAAATATATAAAGGAAGTTGTTAGTTGAAGGCCAGCGCATTCAGCTGAGTTTGGAGTCTCATTGCTCATAAAACTGACTAGTCATGACATAACCAATATTAAATATCTAAATGGCGGACAATAAATTTAGGCCGGGCTGTCATTCGCTTGGCACTGTTTATGTTGGTGGCACTGTAGTCTATGTCAAATTCGAGGTTAGCAGGTTAGGTTTTGCGTCAGTTTGTGTCAAAATTCATATTCTTATTTGGGTATTTCGCCACTCTGCAAATAAAAAATATTAAATAACGAAAATATGAATAATCGAACGTTTCGAGGGACAATCTGCCCTCGTTATCAACGAATAACAATTAAAAAGAACAAGACACTTAGCTTTTTTTTCACTGGAAGGAAAAACGACCAACCTCCAATGAATTTTTTGACATTGACGTCTGTTGATATCTATACCTACTTGATCTCATCTTTAAGAATCGATAGCCAACTATTGTCTAAAAATATTGAGAAAGACGACACGCATTTTTCTTCGTTAAGTAAAATATATGCCGTTTCCTTAAATTTTCGCCTAGTTGACATCGATTCTTTAGACAAGATCTTTGTGTTGTGCCATTGTATTTTATGGTTTTCATCCCAAGCATGTTCTGCCAGCTTAGATTTATTGAATTGGTAGGTTTTCATCATATTTTTATGTTCTTTAACTCTAACTGCTGAAGGTCTGGATGTTTCACCGATATAATATTTCCCGCATTCACAGGGAATACTATATATACAATTCGTTGAATGTTGTTCTTCGTTCAACGGTTTAGTTTTTGTAAGAACTGACCGCAAGGTATTCCTCATTTTGAATACCGTCCTAACATTGAATCTATTTCCAATTCGTCTAATTTTTAATTTGCAGAGTGGCGAAATACCCAAATAAGAATATGAATTAAAGAAAGAGAGGGAGCGAACATTCTTACCCCACCTCCTCTGGCTGACGCCTGATGTTGATGACATGTCGCGTGGCTTGGTGCTTCTGCAAGGATTCTAACGCGAGCTTTGAACCAGGCAACAAGTAGTTTTCGCGCTGTGCTTCCGCCTCGGCGTAAGGCCTTTGGGCTTTCGTCGGGGTGTTGCAATTAATAGTGTTGTAATTAATAGTTTTCGGGAAGTGTCGTAATTTAACTACAGGTTGATGTCGTTTACGCAGTGGTGCTTTCCCAAAGTTCTCCATAACTGCGCTTTGACGTTTTGCCGCAGGTAAAGAGATGTAAATGAACTGCATGTGGGTGTTGATGGTCGGACTTGGGATGGATAAGTGGAGTTTGTTTGGTGCTAATGTTAGTCAAGAGACCCTAGTACCGCGGAGTTAGCAGTTTCGAATAACGCCTCGTTTGGCGGATTAATTATTTGGGAATCTTTGTTGAGGGTAAGTTGGCATAATGAAGTTTTGGTTATCGTCTCGAATCCTGCCATGTTGTACCGGAATTTGTGTTACCCTCTTTGGGGATGTTAACGTCGTCCAGACTTCCTTCGTTGACAGCACTCATCGGTTGCTCAGCAGTTTCTTCAAGCGTCTTTTGGCGCATTTTGCTTGGAAACAACCATCTACAGTTTCGTTGAGCATCGAGTTGCAGCAACCTGGACTCCTTAAGGTACCGCCTCTTTGTAATAGTTTTAGAGTGCCTAGATTACAGTGAAAGAGGTGATTTATTGAAGTGTCGACATTTTGTGTAACGTTGCTGTCAATTTAGAATTGACCATTTCAACTGTTTTAGCTGTCAATCTGCTCAATTGAACACTTACCGTCAGTTTTGCTGTTTATACTTAGCCTAACGTAGTTGCGATTAGAGTAATTGCCGCCTTAGAGCCACATTTGATTGTTTACCGTCAAGTCTTACTGTTTTTGAGTCAAGTTTATCTAGTTTAAACGTCACGCAATTTAACCCCTTACTAACCCGCTTCGTTACATTTAATTACTAAACAAATGTTTACTTACATATTTTTAATGTAGTTTATTTTTAATTAGCTGTGTTTTTCTCTTTGATGTTTATGACATTTGCATGCAAACCAGTGTGTGTTTGCTTTTGTAAAAGGGGTTTCGACGGCTTCAAAGGAGTTTTCCCGCAAGTTAAGTTCAACGCTATTGTTCGTGGTTTCGTCATCCAAGCACTGCCAGGGTTAGAATTAGAAGGTGTACCCATTTGCTTCCACTCTTCTCAGTTGGCTCACCTGTGTATTTCCCCCATTAGGAAAGTGGTGGCGTCTTGGCATCTAACATCTGCCTTTCTTTCAATAGTCCAATCTCCCTGAGTGAAGCCGGCACCCCTTTTTGTTACAGGTTGAGACAGCGGACCTGTGTAATTCTGTTCCGATTTGAGTTATTTTACGCGCTAGTCAATTAGCTAGTTAAGTCGTAAAGACGCGTTTATAGTGTAACAAAGCCGCTATCAAAAATTACGGATATTTTTATGTGTATGGATACATTTTGAATTTCGCTCTATGCAAGATAAAAACTGAATATTTAAAATAACAAACTAATATGCTGCCAATATAAATCTATTGTCTCGGTTAGCTCCGAAACGACTATTCTTCCGTTTGATTTGAATGAATTATAGCCCAATGTAATGCCTCTAATCTTACTAACCGCCAAGAAAAATGTTCCCAAGTCACATTTCCGGACCTATGTTCAGAGAAAAGTTTTTTCTTCAAATGAACTACGCAGTCACCTCTCTAAATTCGTCGATATCGTTTTTCAAAACTCTGTATATCGCAATTTAAATTATTTTTTAGTCGCCCGCCCTGCAAATCATTCATTACTGTACAATTTTTAGGCCGTAAGGTGTTTCTTTACAGGACGATTTTTAAAAATTGACGTTTTGATTAATTTGCAATATTTGTTGATTGCGGTTACTAAGCTATCTGTCACTCCGCTTATATTCATCACCTTTTTATATCAGATACACTCGCCGCTTTCATAGCGTAAAATCTTCGTCTAGCCGTGTATCTAACTTTCGAAACTCGAACGTACATGTATTTTCGAGAATTTCAACTAGCGACTGGTCGTACGTAATTTAAAACCGCACGTGTCTTAAAGGTTTGCCAAGCGCTCCGACGGGACACTTTCTTGATTGAAATGTTTAAAAGCGGTAGAAATGAAGGTTGCGCAAACATCAGGGAATACTGTAACAACTAGCAAATGACAATTTTTAAGAACTATCGACTCGACCTTTCTACACATTCCAGGATTGGTTGCAGTTTTCGGTTCCCTGGTCTTTGGCATCAACACAAACTGCAAAACTTTGCAAGAAAATAATATAAACAGCAACTGCAACAAGTATTAAAAGACGACGAAATTCAAAATAACAAATAAGTAGTTATATTCATACAATTCACCTTAAGTAGTTTCTGAATAGACTGAAAATAGGCATTACTTAACACCAAAACAGGGTAAATCTTATCTGTTTATCTAGATAGATAGATAGATAGATAGATAGCTATTTATTGGTACTAATATGCAGCAAGTGCACCTACACAAGTCAAAAAAATATAATAATTAAAAGATTATAATAAAATTTATTCGCAGTCACATTGTAATGTGTCAATTTTATGACATGACAACAACTGGAAACTAGATGATTACTTGAAACTAGCCAGGAAATTATTACATACCCTGAAAAATATTACATACCTGAAGAGTGGGGTGTTTCCATGGTAACAAAACATTGAGTGGGTTGTTTTCATGGTAACAAAAATATTAGCTACATCAAGATACTTATCTATTATTCAGAATTCAATTGTAGTTATTTTTAAAATTAGATGATTGCAAATAAAATAGTATACATACCACGGTGGAAAGTTTCATCCCTGTCTCGAGATAAAGTTAACCTCGACGCTACGCGTCTCGATAAACTACCTAATCTCTCGACAGTAATGAAACACTTCCCACCTCGGTATGTAATATACTATTAAATTAATAATCATCCTTTCAAACGTCATTCAAGGACACGAAGTTAGCGAAACCGCGGACCAATTAGATCCCGGCATTCCCGGCCCGCGCTGTGCATCGAGCGAACCCAAACATCCGGGCCGTTTGATGCCTGAGTGAGCGAAGCGAACGAGGGTAGCAAGCTACTAGGTAGGGTAAATATCCCTACATCCTGTGTAAAGTACATAATTTTTTCACTACAAATATTTCCTTATGTAAAGTAAATGGTAATGGCGTAAAATTATTACATTTTCTAAATTATAGTAGCCTATTTCGTAAGCTTGGGGCGTTGCTATAGTGCTGTAACGTTTTTTTGACAGTTCAATAAAGAAGCCGACCTGCGATTAATTAATAAAATTAAGCAATGGTAGTAAAAATCGCAGATCAACCCCCCTACAGTTTATACACCACGGCAGCTCTGAAAACTCTTTACTCACCGCGATGGCCCTAGCTAACTCAAATTTCGGCGGCCTTGGGTCGTACGTTCAAATCATCAGCTGTGTACCCTGGAATGTCTTCAAAAAAGGAAAGGAAATGGGCGCCAGAAATCAAAAGATTTCAAATAATAAGAGGAAATAAACTGCAAGTGACTAGCGTTTAATTAGTAAGCAATAAAAATTCTTGAAGTGTCAGTAACAAATAATCAGGATAATTAAAATGCAAATAAAGTGATAACAAAGTTGTGTACGTTAACTGAAGGTTGCGACACGCATAAAATCAAAAACCCCTTTCGGGTTATTTTAATAACTTTACCAACAAATCATTCGTGGGATAAGCTTATCACAGTCATTTAATAAATCCTTCTGTTTAGGCTATTGAAAATAAAAAAGCGTGACTGTACCTTTTACAGAGGGTCAATACACATCAAAATTGCAGCTTTAAATACTGAGCATAATTAACTATAAGCATACAAATTCAAATGTAAAAAAACGAGCATGTATGAAATTGAACATTACATGTTAAGAATTGCGGAACGTGTGAATTTAAATTCCAAATAATTACGGGTTTAAAATGTATAAATGTAAAATCCAGGTATTGAAGATAAGTTGATATTTAATCCCGGAGTAGCACTAACTAACCTCGAAACATAAGCTGGACGTGAACGGCTACGCTACAACCATTGTTGAAATCGCCGTGGATGCGCCGAAAATTGCTGCGGAAGCATCCTCAAAAGGCAGCAAATACGCCGAACCCAGCAGGTGTCGAAAATGCGATAAGGCTAGCGCCTTGGCCTCCGAGACAAACTCGTGGTTGAAACTGGTAATTAAGAGCTAAGAAAAAATTTAATTACTATACGAATAACAAAACAGAAAAGCGCCATCGTACCTGATCATAATCAGCCCTTAGAAACACAAAGCTCATAGAAATTGGTTGAGCACACGTAATTTGACTTAATTAAAATCAAACCTCAGCCACGCCGAACACGGCGGGCCGAGGCGAGACCAGCAAGTGCTCGGACGAAAAATTCGTTTTCAAAAGAAAGCTCGCACTACAACGACCTTTGATGAGAGATAGCGCGGGTCAGAAAGGGCATCGCGCAAACGAAAGGAACTTGATCCAGGTACAAAATACGCTGCTTTGGAAAATTGAAGAATTTGAAATGCAAAGGATTTATAATTCAAATAAAAATATACAGGTTGAGCCTGAAATAGTTGGATAACTGGCGAAACAATTAGGCGAAGCCAAAAAAATTGTTTCAAACGCACTGTGAAAATTTCTTGGAAAAAATGCGTGAATACGATTGCCAGTGCTGTTTTATGATTGTATTCTAATTAAAAATGGATAATAATACGAGAGATAATGGTTTTCTTAATGGTAACCAAATTGCATACATGGCATCTTGTTAGTTATAATAAATGCGGGATGTAATAGATTTGTATGCATTAAGGGAGATATGAATATGTTTTTTCCCTGAGGTGTGTAAGTCAACCGAAGTTAAAGAACATGAATATCTCCTGTGGTGCATACAATATTTTATTTACTAGCGTATTAGTAGAAATAGTATGTAATTTCAAAATGTCATACTGACATTTAAAATTAGAATATGTAAGTAACATCAAGGATTGCCTCATAGTATGGTTGCTAAGACATTATTTGTAGTTGCATGGTAACCATGAGTTTAAGGGAGAAATAATTTGACAAGTCCCTTGGCAGTTATGAGTAGATTTTCATATTTTGTTTAAATGTAAAATGGAAACACCAGCGTTAATCAAGTTAACGCTTTTTTATAATTTTACACAGTGTTATTAGGGGTTTACATAATATTAGGTTATATTTTTTGACTTTTTACTTTTGACAACAACTGACAACTGCATTAAACAATATAATATCAGCAATGTTGATTTAACTTAGGTAATATACCCATTTACACTAGGAACACAATGATGTTTCCATTTTTTTGTCCGCGATGGTACAATATCATGTTGCTAGTAAATAAATAACTTACTTCTTTAGGGAAGGAAGTACATTGTCATGAAATGCATAATTTTTTTGTGAATGTTTCCTACATACCTCATAGTGTAAGGATCACTTGGAAAAATGGTAGTGAAAAAACCGGTCTAGGACGTTTAGGCGCCGCAACTTTAGGCGCGTGGACAGCGGAAAAGAAGTTATTTACATTTTGTATATGGATAGTTTAACGTGGTGGAATTATACACACCATATAATTTCACTACGTTAAACTATCCATATACAAAATGTAAATAACTAATTGTCCGTAATCGATAAAATGTAAATTCACTATGTAAATATGTAAAACTTTAACACTGAAGAAGACTCGTAGAAAGCTGAATATATATTGTTTATAAAGGTTTGAATTTTTCTTCAACATTAATGACTGCAATAATTACCTAACAAAAAAAATTAAAATCAAGAATAATGTGAATATCCTCCATGTGGCGACTAATAACTGTCCCCGCGCCTTAAGTTGCGGCGCCTAAACGTCCCTTTCCGTGAAAAAACATTTATGACTAAACTAAACCCACCTTTAATGGCAAACTAATACACAAGAAAGCAATGATATGCCATAAATAAATGAAATTTTGCACAATAACTATTAAAACGTAATATATTCCGATGCAATGACGTTTGCTGTAATATATTCATTTATCATAATTAAATGGTCAGAGCTAGTTAGAGTATAAATCGATTGCCCCGCGTACTAATATAAAGTAGGTCTTTTGTACAGGCGTAGATTAATAAGGTGAGTTAGGTAATATGATGGGTCGTCTAAAAGTTTAATTACTGTTGTTGGTGTTCAGTATTTTATTTAAGAGAATTTAGCCAAGGTTCATCTACCATTTACTTATCGACAGTGTAGTGAATTATCAGTATAGGAATTATGTTAAGTAATTTTATAACGTAGATCATCTGTAACATAACCTAAGTGTGAAAGAATTGGGGTTTATTGGTGGGATTCATTTGGCAAGAACTTATAAACCTGCTTTATACATCTGCTACATCTGGCACATTCAATATATATGGTATGTATCCATACAATAATCGTAAATACGTAAAAATATGTTAGTAAGTAAACGACTGACCAGCATCCCTTTTTATGCTAACATTATTTTATTTCAGAAACTTGACAAAGCTCCAACTTTAACATCTGATGGAATAGTAACGAGGTGTCTCTTGCTAGATTTTGCAGTTTTGTTCCCTGCTGCAGGTATGTGTATGTCACGGCCTGCTGAATTGTTTGACAAACGTCACTTTATACGGCCTGGACATATGTAAAGTTTTGCGATTCTCCATACATCGCTGTATAACCACGAGTAAGAATTTCAAATTTACAATTTAATATCAGGTACCATGTTGTCTACGATGCAAATAGTTGACTAAACTCCTGTGTATTTCTTACGTTTGATTTTCTATTGCTTTTTGCTCAGTTTTCTGTTAGTTTTTTCGTTTATTTTCTTATTAACATTATTTATGTTCTTGGTTTAATTTTTTGATTAATTTATACGTTTTTATTTTTTGTGTTTTGGTGTTGTTAAAGCAGGAAGCGGCTCTACATTTAATAGGTGTTGTATTGCAGCGTGCAAATATACCAATTTCCCTCAAATCAAATTTGATGAAGGAAATGGTTTGAAAGCGAAATTCAAATTATGTTACTGATCACTCAAACAACGTACGTGTTTAACAACTTATATTTTCAATTAAATACAGATAAACAACCAAAACTGCAAGAAAAAACTGTTATTTGTTGCTTCCATTTTAAAGAAAGTTGTTTCCGGGTAACTTTTTCTGGGCGAAGACTATTAAAGCACACTGAAGTGTCTGCACTTTCTTTAGTACATTTTTAATTGCTCCATTTACAAAGAGGTGTCCAATAAAACAAATAACTTTTAAATGTTTAATTGTAACAGTGAACTGCACATAAACTACAACCTTACAACAACATACAGAATAAAACTATTACCAGCGTACATAAATCAAACAAGTAGAGACACCCACTGTCGGTTCTTTTGAGGGCAAAATACCGATTTGGATGACCATGAATGGCTCTTGGGGGGGGGGGGGGGGGGGTACTTTCCGATAGTACTAACAGATGGCACCACTACTTTATCACATATGATTGGTAGCAGAGCCAGTAACTGGCTCTGATTGTTAGTAAGGTTACTAGATTAATACACTAAGTGAAAGGTAACAGCATTCAATTCCTCGCGTGAGAATGTGAGAAAATTGTGAGATAAAGATAACAAATACAAATTTCCCAAGTGCAATAAGGAAGACATTAGTTTTTGGGGATTTTCTTTTTGGTGTAATGGCACTGCTGTAAAATCAAATTATTGTTAGTTTTTGTTTTTATCCCCAGTTGGAGAAAAATGTGCGACAAGGATAGATATAAAAAATCACTAATGGCGGTACCTTTTGATATAGTGACCTTAATCGTTAGAACTTTGTGCTGCCATCCGACAGTCAAGCTTAGAAATACCCCCTAAGGCACTGATTATCAATGTATCATTCTACTTTAGAGCGAATCCGTGAGTTGTCCAAAAAATACCTGCTTGATAATATTATTCTGTCTTCAACTACGAATTCTTGGAGTTCAAAATCTGTCAAGAAAAGTAAAACTATAAATCTAAAATATATGTACATGGCATTATAAATAGATTACACCATTCATATTTATATTAAATTCAAAACAATAGGTCCTTTTTTACTGCGACTGCATCGAGGACATAATTTTTAAAACATGTATTTGTATTGACAATCGCTGTCATTTAAATGTCATCGTGGGCATGTGGCACCAAATTGGTCAAAATTGGCACTTGCTCAGAAATTAAAACAATAATGGTTTTAAAAAAACAATGCCCAGGCCATATAAAGTGACGTTTGTCACACAATTCAGCAGGTCGTGCTGTATGTTACTTTTTTGTTAATATTGTATTTTCTAATGTTGATTATGAATTTGTTAGCAGATTGAGTGCCATTAGTACCGGGTGATCATAAATGGTTGTGATTTTTTTTCTTAGGTTGGCACTCTTAATGTTGGTTACCCTGCTGTCAATTTTGGTGGCACTGCAAGTCTATGTCAAATTCGAGGTTAGCAGGTTAGGTTTTGTGTCAGTCTGTGTCCAAACTGACAGAAAACCGAACCTGCTAACCACGAATTTGACATAGACTTACAGTGCTCAAAAAATTGATTAAGGCGGTAAAAGATATTTCATGAAATAGGCCTAACTGTGATTATCATAGTAGCAGGTCTATAAAGTAATAAAATGTTCTTTTGCATTTTGTATCCTTGATTTTTGACAGCCCACCAAAACTGAAGAATATAAATTTCTATCGATTTTTAACACTTAAAATTTACAAAGAAGTAATTTTAAACAAAGTTAGTTTTTTGAGTGTGCAATTATTATTATTTTGATTGTACAGGGTGTCCCATCTTTCATGGGATCAAGTGAGAATTTTTGTTATTATTGGAGTTAACAGAATAGTATATTATACATCAAGGTAGCGAAGCGCAGTATTATAACCTGAGCGCGTATTAGATACTGAGCGCGCAGCGCGAAGTATCTAAAGCGCGAAGGTTATAAGACGATTCGCTACCGAGGTGTATATACTATTTTTTGCACTACCAAACAGCTTAATAGCTAAATTCCCAACAAATTTCGAAAATATTTTAACTGTCAACCTGACAATACAGCTCTTTAAAACGTCAAAATTAAAATAGTCATATTTGGTAACTTAGCAATTTATTAGTTACCACGGTGAACATTGTTTATTTTACTTTCTCTCCCTTGGTGGAGAAAATCAACTTCACGACCTAAAAATAAGCCAATAACGATGCGTTCTGAGACTAGTAGTGCAAAAAATACTTAATGTAATATGAAATTAATTTTTCAACGGCAACACGATGCTAGAAACAGAAATTGAACGTCTCTCGTGGTTTTTAGTTGACCTCATAGTTCATTTATTTTTCAAACTATCAAAAATCAAACTGAGGAATATTAATACACTTTTTATGAAGATTAATATAATCTAGTTAGAATGAATGTATTGTTTGTATTTTTAAAGTTACAATGCAAAAGTTTTTTTTTTAATACAAATCATGACTGATCCTTCCAAATAGCTTTTAGTTTATAAATACATACATACATACATTTCACCATCGTTAACTGTAGTAATATAGAAATGATGGTAAGTTTTCTTATTTATTGCTTATACAAAAAGTATGGGAATTATATTCGAATTGTTCAAGTACCCGACTATGTAAAATTGGAATAAGGATAAATTTAATAATTTCGAATATTTCAATTAATTATTCGAATATTTAATTAATTCAAATATTTCAATTACTCGTATATTCATTTATTTGCTGCACTTGCAAAACTACAAACTAATGCAATTTGAGCGTTTTGTACAATATATGTTTCTTTATCATCGCTTGGGCCAAAAAGTAAAATTGAATTTTGTCATTCATTTACTTACACAACTTCAAAATTATTTTGAATCTCAATCAGTTAATTATTTAAGTAACTATTCGAATAGAAAATTTCCCAGCATTATTATACAGTAAGCCATAATTTTGAGAAATGGCATAGTTTTCAATGATTTAAAAGCTACATAGTTTTCCAATTTTCATAATCCACTGGATGTAGCCCCAGCATTAGCTGTGCCAAATAAGTGTCCTGTGCGCTATAACTTCTGAATAGGTTTACTGCCTAGACTAGCTCAAATCCTTGGGGATTATATGGTCGTAAGGATTAGGGATGCACCGATACCGATAATCGGTATCGGCATATCGGCCATATCGGCCGAATTAGGGATATATCGGTATCGGTCATATCGGCCTTCTTTATTGCCGATATATCGGCAAAAATGAATTTCCTTTCAATATTTAATTTTTAATATTTTAATATTTATTATAAAAATTAACAATATAATGTAAAAAGACAATGTGGAGTATAAAATAAATAATAACTACAATCTAATATTCAAAATTCAATTTTTGCAAATTATTATGCAAAAATATTAGGCTTTCAGCTCTTTCTGGTGTAAGCCTATTCCTGGTGGCTTCATATACATTTCCCGCCTCCGAAAACAATTGTTCGCTTGCCACGCTTCCTGCAGGTGCAGATAAGTATATTTCCACCAGTTTATAGAGGCGAGGGTAAATTTTTTTCTTAGAAGCCCACCATGCAAAAGGACTATCACGTCTATCAATCACAGGTAAGGCTTCGTAGGAGCTGATTTCATGATCAAGTTGATGTGGTTGAGAAGTACTTGAACTGGAAGGAAGTTCAACGAATTCATCATACTGTTTCCAAAATAATTGATGTGCACTTGTTGTATCTGATGTGCGCATCCTTTTGTTTAATGCTGCTAAGGGTATATTATCCTCATTTTCGTCATCATCGATAATGCTCATATCGCTATCCATAATATCAGTTTGGGTTGTATGTTGTGCTGTTTCCATTGATACTACTACTTCATGTACTTTTAGTTGTGCGATAAGAGATTTATGTTGATCATCTTGGAAAAATCGATTTTTAAAGCGCGGGTCAAGATATGTCGCAAAAAGAAGATGATTCTTGGAAAACATATCAGTGAAACGTCGTGTTAAATTATTTTTCAGCTCTTCATTCAATGTTCCGGCTCTGGCAAAACTGTTACGGTCAGAACTTAGATATGCTTTTAGACTTGAAACGAATGGAATTACTTCCGAAATACAACAGTCGGAATGACTTACAATTTGAGTAATTTCTAGGAAAGGCTGAAGCAAATTTAAAAGACTTTTTACTAGTTCCCATTGGTGGTAGTTTAGATCCGTTAAGTCAGGACAATCCACAATATACAAATTAATAGCGGATTTTAGCTCGAGTAAATGCTCTAACATTAAATATTGCGAGTTCCATCTAGTAGAAATGTCCTGAATTAACTTCTTCGGGGGCATCTTAAGTGCAGTTTGTATCTTGTCAAATTTGTGACATGCCGACGCAGAGTGGTTGAAATGCGTTACTATTCTTCTGGCTTTTCCTAACACGTCATTAACAGCACGCTGACTACCCAGAGAATCTTTAATCACTAACTGAAGCGTATGAACGAAACACCCTTCACAATTTAGGTTGGCTTGAACCACTCCTTTTTTCATATTTGCAGCATTGTCTGTTATTATAAGATGTACCTGCTCTATCTTAACGTTCCAGTCTTTTAACAGTTCGGAAAAGGCGTTAGCAATAGCATCACCTGTATGAGCCCCTGGAAAATGTTTACAAGCCAGAACAAATGAGCATCTCTGGGTGGCATCGTCCAGCCAATGAGCTGTTAGAGATAGAAAAGCTTTATTGTTGTGGGCGCAAGTCCAAATATCTGAAGTGATACTCAGTTTTCCTGTCATTTGGTTTATCTTCTCTTGCAACTTTATTTTACATCTTTCGTAGATATCCGGAACAATTGTTTCACGAAAAAAATTGCGAGATGGTATGTTGTACCGAGGTAAAGCTTTCTCTAGAATCCGTTTGAAACCAACATCATTTACAACACTAAACGGCTGATTGTCCAACGCAATCATTTCTCCAATTAAATAATGGTATTGTTTGGCTGATAAAGAATTTATGTCCCAAACTTTCAATTTTTCAAAAAAATTTGGAAGTGTCAATTGAGATCCTGCAGCTGAAGTAGACGGTTGATCTTTTCGTGCTTGGTTCATAACGGCTGAAGAAAAAAAAACTGTTAACTACTAACATAGGATAAGCCTGGCACATTGAAAACAACTTGCAAATATATTTACATACTCGTATGCGCCTCGGTAGTTCCTGCCCTAGCTTTTTTAATTTCCTCAATTTTTTCTGGATGAAACCGTTCCAAATGGTGCCTAAGATTTGACGTATTGGCAGATTTTCCAATCCCTCCGAGA
This sequence comes from Agriotes lineatus, assembly GCA_940337035.1. Taxonomy (NCBI): domain Eukaryota; kingdom Metazoa; phylum Arthropoda; class Insecta; order Coleoptera; family Elateridae; genus Agriotes; species Agriotes lineatus. The sequence continues at coordinate 31,696,264 of OW679196.1, read as the reverse complement.
GAAATAATTGATGTGCAAGATTGGCATTTCGCTTTTGAACTGTTTTTTTTTGTCAGAAGTGTCCACTATTTTAGTAAAGTAATTCCAATATACACTTTTATGGCCAGACCGACTATTTGCACTTAACGACATTTTAGTTCACTAATACTATTAAATATATAAAGATTAAACGACTGCAAATAACAAATTTTAACGTAGTTTAATATAAAAGAAAGATATATTATTAAATAGATCAGGCGGCCTGCACTGAAGCTAATCAACTTCAATGATTTGCTCGCTCCAAGGCACTGGACCAAGTGTGTTGCACCATGTAGTGAAATATCTTCCAGCGTTGCCTCACTTTGGAATGCACTGTATCAGCAAAAACATTCGATCGGGGATGCCATTTCAAGGTCGTGCGTCATCAGAAATTTTTTAACAATACTAACTAATACGACGCCACCAATAAAATTGATTGTATTAAACTGCGTTATTAAAACGAAATGGCAAGAAGACACGTTCATAAACAAACCTAAGCATGAGTTTGTATTTAGGGGATTACCCCTCATGAATCCAGCAAGTAGCGGCGCTGCACACGTGCAAAAAGTAGTGGAAGAGAGCAATGAGAATATATCGGCCGATATATCGGCGTATCGGCCTCGATTATATCGGTATCGGCCGATATATCGGTATCGGCCAAAAAACTCGTATCGGTGCATCCCTAGTAAGTATTAAAATAAATGGTTCTTATAGCGACTAAAAAAAACAACATGGACACCAGTTGTCATATAGCGACATTTCTCAGTCTAACTAGCAGTCCAAACAAATTTTACTTGTCGTTGATGCCTCTGTCTGATACGCACCTATTCATAAAAACAAAAAGATGTCCGTAGATTGTATAAAGAAAATAATAGAAGTAAGATTCAAGTACCAACGCTTTAATAAAAACGAACAGCAAATGCAAATAGAAATTTGCGCAGATACCATTGTAAAAGTGAGATAACAACAGTTAACACAAAGCACATATTACGATATAAGCAATTAAAAACAACCACATCTAAAAAGATTAAATCAAAATTGGTGTAACACAAGTAATACTATTCCAAAGTTACCCAGAAATTAAATTATTAATAAAACCATAGGTGAATAAATATCTAGACGTCTCGAGTATATGACAAAGTGAATTCGATCTAAACCCGGTGGGAGCCCTCCGAAAGATGGCACTGTCAGTTATTTCCAATACTACTTGCAGTTGACCAAATACACTTTCAGTAGGCAGATTTTCTACATCATTTACCTGGTCCACCTTAACGCCCAAGCAGGTATAAAGGTCCCTACTGGGCTAGCGCGTTAACCCTAACATAGACGATAAGAATAAGGTGTTATTATTAAAGCTGATAATTATATGCACTCAAATGTACGAAAATATGCGCATATATATGCATACATTTTATTCAGTATATGCACCCACAGTTATAATATATGCACATAACATGCTCTAATTGTTTTGAAAATAAGTAGGAGTATAAACATGGACTGCCAATGCCAACTTCACGTTGTAAGCCAACATAAAAAAGAGATTTCCCCTAACCCCGCCAGACTATTATTCACCCAACACTCGAAGTTCGACTGTTGAAATGGATTTTATGTTGGCTGATTCCTTATACATTGCTTGTATGGGAAAAGTGGGGGTTGCTGGCAATCTATGTTTATATAGTCAACGATTTTAACAAGGACTTCCCCTTTCCTCTGCTTATTTCGATAAGCGCACTGCACTCCAGCGAAGGAAAGTGACAGTAAATATCTCAGTTGCGCATAAAAATTTTATTAATAAATTTATGAAATAGTAAGTTTCACAAAAAAATCTCAAAAAGTTCATACATTACAAATTATCGCTAAAATTATAACCAAATATGCAAAATCCAGAAAGTATGCCCAAAAACGTATAAATATGCAAAATATGCAAAATGAAGCTTGGCTTAAATGATTTGTTTTCACATAATTAGTATACATATGCAAAAAGTTTCACCGGCATATCAATTATACAAAATATGCATTTGCCATATAATATCAGCTTTAGTTATTATGGTATTATTAGATGTAGAAAGCAAAAAGAAATTTGCAAACGGGTAATTTTACTAACACAGTTTATTTATAATTGAACAAACAATAGTACTTACATCTAAATGATTTAATCTATGATCTAACGAATAAACAAAAACCGTCAAGAGCGTATGCATCTTTAAGTGTGGGTTAAGTTTCGCATTTTTGGAACTCTTGTTTTGGTTTTACGAATTAGTCAAGATTCCCAAGTGGTTTGTTTTAAAAGACGTATCAATAAAGCATACCTAATTATGAATTTGCGGTGGTCTTCACACTCATCATTTTCAACAGAAGTTAAGAATTCAGGAAACATTTTTTAACTTGTTTTTCTGCAACTTTATATAAATTATTAAGTATATTATAATTATGTTTAATTTTTGGGTAGACTTCTTCAAAGACCTTCAAAGTTGTTAGTACTGCGTTGTTTGTTAAATTTGAGGGCGGACATAAGTTACCTAATTCTAAATTAGTGCTAGTTTGATAAGCTTTTTGTTTAATAAGCTCTTCAGTAGATTCATTCATAACAGCTGCTTTTTAGTCCGTTTTCGCATTTGCTGCACTTAAATTTAGATAAACATTTACGTAAAATAAATCCAGCAGTATATCTCACTGAACAATTTTCTAATGTAGCATTTTTTAACGACATTTTGTTTAGATTCAGATTTATGTTTTCTAAAAGACGACATGATGTATTTGATTTGGAAGCCGTGGTTAAGGGTTGTGTGTCATATTTATTAAAATAAATTCACTTTCATCTTCTTCACAATTAGAACTTGTACTAATCTTTTTTACATTTGCGCAAAATAAGTGTCTAAAAGACAATCTAAAGGATTTTGAAGTAGGGTTATGATTAAAACCCCCTTTATTCCGTATTACTGAAAAACAATTTTCTAACGCGTCTTGATTTAAACGTCTGGTTAATAAATAATCAATGTTATAATTATTTTTTAAATCATTATACAGTAATAAGGTTGATCTCACCGACTGCAGTAATCCGAGAAAACATGGAGGTACTTTACCCGCAACAGTTTTCAAAGAAGGTAGCACTTTCAGAGCGTATTCCAAAATTGCTTTTATATGTATATTTTTTTCGGAAAGCGGTACGCGATTTATGTTATTTGCGCGGAGATTTGAACTATTAAGGCAATCAAATAAATTGTTAAGAAACTTCACAAATCTTGCAGTAGGTTCAGCAGAAGAAGGAAGTTGTCCAGTTGATAATCCCGTTCGGATAGCAGCAGCCGTGGAATTGCTAAATACTTGAAATGCTAACTTGCATCTCATTTTCTGAAAAGAATTCGGGAAAATGTGAATGTCCGACAATTTTGGCATTGATCTGGCTGTTCCACTCTGTTTATCTAAATTGTACAAATCCTTAATAACTTTCCAAGAAACCAACTCGTTATTTATGAAAAAGTCGTGTGACATTAACTGGTTTCCATTACTTTTTATAAGATGGGATACATCATAAAAAAAGTATAACTTTTCATTTAGGATATTTAAAAAAGGGTTGTTTGCTGTTATATTAAATTTTGCGACGGTTGATCTGTTATTAGATCCTTGGTCACAAATAACAGCTTTGACAATAAGACCACACTGTTTTAATTTGATTAAATATATTTCAACTAAAGATTTTAAATGCACTGAATTTGTAGAATTGGCAGTTAGAAAATATGCCAATGGAATTTTCCATCTGTTTCGTAATCCGGTGGCCATAAAAACGAGTGCTTCTGAAGCCAATTCTTCTCTTCTGCCCAATTCACCAAGATCTTCGAAACCTTCAATAAAATCGTGCTTCTTATTATAGTCTAGATTTTTTTTCAGCGCTATTTCGTCAAACATTAGGACGCACAGCCGTTGTTTTTGCGTCCAGTTTTTGACTTTCTTGGTAATTCGCAAAAACACATCATCTGAGAACCCTGGCAAAACAACTATGTTATTAAGGTACAATTGTAAAGTCGACACACCGGGAAGAATAACTCCGTGCTTTTTCAAATTTCTATAGGACGACGGAGAAGAATAGTAAATGTTCATAGCCAAATTAATCATCTCTGGTTCCCAACGTTGGCGAGATTTATGGCAAAGTTGCATTTTAAGAAATGTATTATGTTTTCTCTCATTTCTGCTAGTTTGTGTTGACAGCTTTTTAATGTTTCTTCGCAAACGTAATATTTCTGTTCTTTGTGCTTTTATTTTTTTGGTTTTCTTGCTGTCGGAAATTAATAACGCGTGCTTTTTAGGAGAGTTAAAAAATTTCTTATAACTAACTGTCACTGTCGGAGTGTTTGGTGTTTTCGGAGCAGTCCTATCCGAATTTAAAATTGACTGCAACGTAGGGGAAAGGGCAGTTGTAACCATGCAGATTTTCTTAGGTGACGGAACCAAACTTGATATATCAATTATAGCATGTTTTGGGTTTTTGGTAAGTCTTAACAACCGTGGTTCAGAATCACGGATGGTAGTTTGTGGAACATTCTCTGGCTGTTGAGGAAGAAGCGCCTCCCACGGTGAAACAGTTTTTTCAGTTGAATTGTTAATTGGGTTACCAGATGAATTTTCTATTGGTTTAGGAACGCTGTTACGATTGAGCCGTTGTTTTAATACATTCACAAACGCTGAAGTTTCAAAATGATTTTCACAGATTTTTTTCTTTTCCAATTTACTTGGGGACATATCTAATAAATCTGTGTCACCTGAAAAAATCAAATTGCCGCGTTTAACTAGGTGTTATTTAAATAAAAAAAGTAACAATTTACTGTTGTTAGTCAACTGTGCCCCGCTTTTGAAATTTTTGATGTTCTTCGGTTTTAAAGCATAGGCAAAGTTTAGACAAAAAAGATATCGAAATATTAATTAATTACAAAAAGATATATTAAACTGTAAATCAAAAACAATTTATCTAAGTCTAATTTGGAAAAAGTGTAAAGTACTTTGCTAGGTGTTGAAAATGTTTTATTTGCCACAATCTTCCAACAGAGCTGTTTCAATTTCTATTGTTATTGATAAAAGATTTTTCATAGTGAACAGATTTAATTATATTTACCTCCGGAATTTAAAACCCACTGCTTGCATCTTCCTTCATGTTTTACAGGAAAGTAAAACATGTGGAGACCTGGATCAGTTCGTTGACTTTTTTCACAATTTTTGTAGGAACACTTATTTCCCGGGGGACGCATGTTTAAATAATACTATTTAAAAGTTTATAATACACTAGGAACGCTTAACGTTTGTGACATAAATGACTTCAATGTCAATGTCAGCTTTAATTTTGCAGTGAGAAAGGACATTTCTAGGTGCTTGAGTTCTCACTCAGTTAATAATGCTGACAGGACGTAACGCGGTGATTGTTACGACATTGTGGCCGACGGTGGCGCCGTCGTTAGAACGGCTCCCACACTACCCCATAAAATGAATACATGGGTCAGACGTCTAGATATTTATTCGCCTATGATAAAACTTACTAATATACTGGGTGAGTATATTAGGAGAAATCAGTACAATAGGTATCCAAATTGAAGACGACCTTGGCAAGATAACGGAAAAAAAGAAGGAAGAAAGGAGAAGACAAGAAATGTATAAAATGTGGAAAATATAAACGAAGAAAGCAGATAAAACGACTAACAAGCTATAGAGGAAGAATATGAATATGAGTGCGAAGAAAATTAAAGAACGTAAAAATAAACCATAATAAGAAAAAACATTAATTGCGACATGAAACGTAAGGATACTATTATAACTTGGAAAAATGATTGAACTAGCACAAACAATAAAGAAGTATAACTTCGACATTATAGCTTTGCAAGAAATAAGATGGGCTGGTAAAGGAGAAATCAATAAAAAGTCTATATTATGTATAGGAATGGAACAGGCTTCATGGTAAACAAGAAACAAATGAACAACATAAAACTTGAAGCATCAATGAAAGAATTTCAAAACTTAGAATACGGGGAAAGTTATATAATACCGCCCCTATATAATACCGCCCCAAAAGTTTTACATAGAACTACAAAATGAGTGTGAAAACACCATAATACGATACGCTAATAATATTAGAAGTTATAAACGCCCAGATAAAAACAGAAGAACAGATAAAAATAGTAGCGGGTAAAAATACGATATATAAAGAAACTAATAACAATGGAAATAGAATATGTAACTTGGCAGCGGCAATAAATTTATTTATAATTAGTACATTTTCACAACCACAAAGACACAAATAATATGGAACCACCCAAATCAAACAGCATACAGTCAAATTTATAGTAGATATGTTGCAATTGCGTGCGGGTGTGAAAGTATCGCTCTGTGCTTTAAACAAGTTTTCCTCCGGTAAGGAGTTTCTTATTAATTAGTAGTCTTGTATAACACGAAGTAGAATCATGCCTCTGTCTAAATGTGCGGTTTGTTCTAAAGATGCCCACTCAGATAGAGAAGTAAATTGTGATAGCTGTAAGCAAGTTATACATACAACGTGCTCGGGAATGACCAGAGCGGAGATCCAATGCATGCAGTCGCATGACAGCAGACGCATCAGGTACGAATGCGATAATTGCAGTTCAAGAACTGCAATGTTCGATGACCTTAAGAATCATATATCCACTCAAATTCAATCGCTGAAAACCGAGTTCGATAATAAACTTAAGGAAATCGACCAGAAACTTGAAAACGGTAAACAATTGCAGCCATCTTCTTCGGTTTATGAATCGGTTGTTCATGAAGCAATGGAACGTATAAATCGCTCTAATAATATTATTATAATCGGTCTTGCTGAAAATGTCGAAGAATCGGATCGCAACAAAGCCTGTGAAATACTACAATTAATAAACCAAGACAACGCTCATCCTTCCATCATCGTAAAACGAGTAGGGAAGCTGAATCCAGCTAGGGTAAAACCGCGATTGCTTAAAGTCACTTTTTCGAATCCCGCTGAAGCAAAAACTATTCTACAAGCTAAGAATCGCCTTAGAAATACCACGTTTTCTAATATCAAGATACAACAAGATAATACACCTGCTCAAATGAAATATTTAAATGAACTGCGAGAAGACCTGAAGAGACGAGTCGACAGCGGTGAGCAGGCTATCACCATAAAGTATATCAGGGGAGTTCCTCAGATTATTAAAGTTGATCCAAAAAACTACTAAAAAATAATGTTAATACCCGTTCTACATGTCTTAATCAAAGTATTTCAAACTACAACGGCTTTTCGTTTTGTCACATTAATATTCGCTCTCTTAACTCGTCATTTGATATGTTTTCTGATTATATTTTGGATAAGGACTATGACGTGATTGCTATATCTGAGACATGGGTATCACCTATCTTCCCTTCTACTTTTGTGCACTTAAAGGATTACGATTTGGTTAGAGCTGATAGGGAGACACGAGGAGGTGGATTGTGCATTTATATCAAAAGTTACCTTAAATATAGCATTATAAATACAGACTATGTTCCTAAATTAGATATTGAACAGCTCTGGATTTGCATAAAGTTGGGTAGATGCAAGCTTGGCTTTGGTGTTATTTATCGCCCACCAAATAAACCTTGTAATTTTGGTGAACTTGAAACCGTACTTGCAAATTTAACGGTTGAAGTAGAAGACCTCATCTTGGTGGGCGACGTAAATGTGGATTTTTTGTCAGTCAGTCGGAATTTACGAAATTTAAATAATATCTTGGAAACGTTTGGACTGATACAAATCATAAATTAGCCAACACGCGTCACTGCAAACACCAGCACGCTGATTGATATTATTTGCATAAACAAACATCGTACTGCTTCCAGAGTCGGATCATTGGATATGCTTAACTTATCAGACCATCGACTAATGTTTGCTGATCTTCAACTTAGGATCAACAAACCTGCACCTCAGAAAATTATGTATCGCGACTATAAACATTTTGATATGCAAGAATTCGCTAAGGATGCATCTTTCATTCCTTGGGGTAGAACATTTATTATAGAAGACATGGACCTAAAGACCGCTTTCTTTAATGACGCTGTCAAATTTGTTTTCGACATGCATGCCCCAGTACGAGAGGTATGCATAAAGAAACGCTGTGCACCATACATCACTGATACTATGAAGGATATTATAAAACTAAAAAAAAGTATTACAGAAAATACCGAGCTTCAGGATTGGACCGTGATAGACGATTGTACATGGATATATACGAAATTATCTTTCTTTTGCAATTAAACAAGAAAGATTAGCTTACATTAAAAGGCTACTAACAATAAATAAAAATAATTCGAAACGCTTATGGAAAAACTTTGGCGATTGGAATGTTCACTCTCAACCTGCGAATCAAATTAGCCCTGAACTGATGGAACCTGATGTGCTGAACGATTACTTTGCTAACACAACTCGCAATTCATCTCCCAGTGAACAGACCATAGCATACTTTGAGGACCGATCTACACCTGGAGTCGTAAATCAGCTCAGGTTTGATGAAGTATCCTGTGAAGAAGTTGAAAAAGCTTTGAATGAATGCAAATCGTTGGCCTATGATGCTGATCAGATTAATTTAAAAATGCTAAATATAATTTTTCCCTTTTGTAAGGATGCTCTGACACATATCATAAATGTTTCCTTCTCAACTGGAAGTGTTCCTGCTTTGTGGAAAAAATCATACATAACTCCTCTGGCTAAAATTTCGAAAGCGACTGAATTGTCCCACATAAGACCTATAAGTATCCTTCCTGCCGTTTCAAAAATTGTGGAGAAAATTGTTTACAAGAAATTATTTCACCATCTAAATACGTACAATCTACTGCCTGAGGCACAGTCTGGATTTCGCAGACACTATAGTACTAGTACGGCTCTTCTAAAAATCACCAATGACCTTGGCAAGGCTATAGATCGTTCTCAAGTATCACTTCTGGTTCTGCTGGATTACAGTACCTAAAGCCTTTGACTGCATACATTACGAATTATTACTCGCAAAACTGAAATATTACGGATGTAGCGATGTTGTACTACTGTGGATGCGAAACTATCTCAACGGACGCAAACAGATGGTTAAAATACAAGATAAGCTATCACATGAATTGCAAATAACACAAGGTGTGCCTCAAGGAAGCATCCTGGGATCTATTTTATTCACATTATTCACCGCTGACCTGCCTCAACAGCTATCCACCTGTTGCAACATCCACCTATATGCCGACGACACGCAGCTTTACGTATCTTGTGATCCGTCACTGATCAACTCTGCAGTGGGAATAATTAACACAACCTTACAATGTATTTTAACTTGGTCCAAGAATAACGGCCTAACCATAAATCCAGCAAAGTCGGTGTGTATGTGCGTTGGTTCTGCGGTAATGCGTGAAAAAGCTCTTGCTAGTTTACAATCAAGTGTCATGATTGGTGAAATTGTAATTACATTTACAGAAAGTGCGAAGAATCTCGGAGTGTTGTTTGACTGTAATTTAAATTTTCAAAACCATGTTACAAAAAAGTCTAGATCGTGCTTTGCAAAACTTTCAGCTTTGTACAAATTTAAGAATGTTCTATCATCTCATACCAAGTGGTACATTGTAAATAGTTTAATACTCAGTCAGCTAGATTATTGTAGTTCGGTTTACTACAGTTTTCTAACTCAAAAATTGAAAAATAAGCTGCAACTCCTACAAAACAGCTGTTTTAGATACTCTTTCGAAATAAATCGTATGCAGCACGTTACACCTCACTACAATAATCATGGCATACTGAAAATCAAAAACAGATTTATGTTACTATATAATGTTATAATTTTTAATGTTTTAAGTAGTCAAGCTCCTTACTATTTATACTCTCTCTTAAACCAAAGAGGAGATTCTCGTGAAAAAAATTTAAGAAACAATGAGCAATTCTCGTTACCGACTCGAAATTCTGCTAAATTTGAACGTTGCTTTGAGATAATAGCTCCCTCTGCTATAAATAGATTTCACGAGTTGTTCATTGGTTCTGGCAGCCTGGTATCTTTTAAAAGTAAAAATAAAGCACTTTTGTTAAAAATTCAAGCATCCTAATTAATACCATTTGTTTTACATAATTATCTGATAATCTTATTAACTTTCACATCTATTTTTTCGGTAGGGTTGAAAAACGGCTTGTCCGATACCTCGCCAATTGAGAATTTAAATATATATATATATCTGTTTTATTATTATATATAAATAATATAAAAATATTCTCTTATTATACATTTATATATATAAAATATTAGTATTCTCAATAAAGCTTATATTATTATTATTATTATTAAATTGATCACGTCGTCTTAATAAACAAAGATATGACTAAAAAGCATACAAGATGTCAGGACATATAGAGGAACCAATATACACACAGACCACATATTAGTAATTGCTACTGTTTGAGAAAAGAAGAGTATAGAGTGGGGAAAAACAAGAAACGAAAAGAAGCAAAAATGGAATGTAGAAAAATTTAAAGATCTAAAAGTGCAACACAAGGTAGAAGAATGAATAACACAGAAGCTTCAATAGCACCAAACTTGCAATGAGGATACAAACAAAATTGAAGATCAATGGAGCAAAATAAAAAGTAGCATCTTAACAACAGCAGCAGAATGTGTAGGGTATAAAAAGTATGATAAGAACAAAGAATGGTACGATGAAGAATGCAAAGAAGCCACTGAATCAAAAAACAAAAAATGAATAAAATGGCTACAATCAAGAACAAAAGCAGATAAGCAACTTTATAAAGGAGCAAACACGGTAGCAAGAAACATGTAAAGAAAAGAAAATGGAATGAAAACAAAATAAAAGAGATTCAAGATGAATACAGAATCAAAAATTTTATCAGAAGATAAGACAAGAAAAGAAAACCTTTGAACTACAAACAAGAAGATACAAAGATGCACAAGGAAAGAGAAATTCAAAATATATAAAAAATTATTACGAATAACTATTTAACAATGACAACCAAATAAGTGCAATCATTCCAGTAGACATCATAACAAATCAAATGATAATACAAGAACCAACAATAGAAGAAGTAAAACAAGGAATAAGAAAGGACACCAGGATGCAATGACATAATAACAGACAACCTTAAATATGGAGGGAAGTTACTACACACAAAATTGCATGAATTAATTTACACGGTATTGAAAGAAGAAAAATTTCCTGCAAAATGGAGAAAAGGATCAGAATGTTCCAACTATCGAGGAATAATATGACTAAATGTAACCTACAAAGTGCTATCAAAAATAATTAAAAACAAATTGCAAAAATACATAGAAAATATGACTGGGGATTACCAACAAGGTTTCGGACAGGTAAGATCAACCACAGACACTATACACATAATGCAACAAATACTGGGAAAAAGCAAATGCATTTAATATATCACTCCACTTCATGTTTATAATTTCAAACAAGTGTTTGATAAGGTAAATAGAACCGATATAATGAAAGAACTGTTGCACATGGGGATCCCACAAAAAATAATAAATCTTGTGAAGATAACATTTAAGACACAACAGCAGTAGTAAAAATTGGAAACCAAGTGACACACACAATCAAAGTAAACGAAGGAGTTAGACAGGGAGATATATTATCAGCTATGTTATTTAACATAGCCTTGGAAAGTGCAATGAGAAAATCAGATGTAGAAGGACCGATAAACATAAAAAATGTACAGATCATTGCTTACGCTGATGACGTAACAATCATAAGCAGAACAAAAGATGGAATAATAGGAGCTTTCAAGAGATTAGAAGAAGAAACAAAAAAAGTGGGTCTAAAAATTAGTAAGGAAAAAACGAAATATTTAAAGTATAGTAATGAAACCGCGGGAGAAGCTCTGAAAATAAAAGATTACAGTTTTAAAGAAGTACTGAAATTTAAATATTTAGGCGCAACAATATATAATAAAAATTATAGTGGAAGTGAAAAGACAAAACAAAAAATACAAACAGGATATAAAACATACTACGCGAATAGAAACTATCTTAATACCAAATACTTAAGCAGCAAAGCAAAACTACAAATATATAAAACTCTTATCAGATCGGTCGTAACATACGCAACAGAAACATAGAACTTAGAATTAATAATGCAAATACAAGAAGAAGACATCATCACGTACGTGAATGCACAAAGCATAAAACGGTTAGCACGTGTAGTGAGAGCAGACAAAAACCGAGCTATAAGAATAATGACGGAATGGACACCAACTGAAGTAAGAAGAAGAGGTAGACCCAGGACAGGATGGGTAAATGATGTAGAAGATGATTTAAAGAAGATAGGAATAAAGAGGTGGAGGGAGAAATGTCAAAATAGAAAGGAATGGACAAAAATTGTAGAAGATGCTAGGACCAGCAAAGATTTAAGGGGCTAAAAGAAAGAGCAATATGGGAATGAATCCATCCCAAATAAAGGATTATGAAAGCTTATTTGAAAATAAGCAGCCATAACTGCTTGCGGTTAATGAGCTAGTATAATAATAATATACTGGGTGACCAGTTTAAAAACCGAACATATCAAAAGCACACAGTTACTAGAAACATTCAATTTAACTTTTTAAAAACAAGGTTGCTTAGCTTAGAGTGGGGTGGGAGGTTGAAAGTCCTTAAACATCAATTATGTTAGACATAAAAACTGTAAAAATGACAATTTAGAAGTTAGATTATGAAATTATTAAATACACATTGTTACAACAAAATCATGGTGTGTAGTAGTATACAGGGGCGGACTGGCTGGGAGGCAGGGAGGCAAAGTCCCCTGGGCCCTCATACCCCACGAATGCGGGCCTCTGCTGGCCCCCAGTTTAAAAATCTAGGTACATAAATACTTTAGAAAAAATATTGTGAAAAAAATATCCATGTATTGTGTCAAGTATTTGTAGTGGTAAAATTAATAGGAGGAATACTAAAAATTTATTTGGCTTACTGAGTCGACTATCGACATTTTTCGGTTAATCTTAAAATGGATGGATATTTGGTGATACAATAGCTCATATTCCCACGTTAAAATAAAAAAAAATATAAAAATTGAACAAACTGGGTTGTGGGCTCAGGAAAAAGCCCTCAAGCAGGGTTTTGCAGGTATGATAATTGTCTACATCGACATCCTGTAGTATTGTTTGCATTAGAGAAAATAATGGAAAGTAAATTTGATTAAAAAAAAGTGAAGCTGAAGCACATGTAGTTTTGATTTTTTTAAAGAATTTGGTACTACTCGTAGACTACAATATGCTGAGTCTGTAGCATTTACAAATGTATTTTTAAAGTACGAATACGTATTATTGCTTAGTCGCACACATGTTTCTTGTGAAAGGGCACTAAATTAATTTAAAATAAGCACATCGCGATTATGGGTAAGTCTTTTTCAAAACTTATTAAAAGCCTTTATGGTTGTGAGTGTTGATAAAATTTCCTTGACTCTCTCGATTTTTATTACATTTTGAAAAAAAAAATTAAAAAGTCATCCCTACTTTTCGCCAATATTCTAACCTACTAACTTTGTATTAAAATGGCAAATACATTTTTACTTGTCTGGTCTGAAAGACGAAGGAAGTACTGCAATTGTGAAAAAATCACATTCCGAAATTTCTTTAAATCTTCATATTTCAGGGTCTCTATATGATGAAAAACATGTTTTCTCAATTCCATATGTCTGTCTGTCAGTACGTCTGTTTATCCGTCTGTCTGACCGCCTGTTGGCGGTATTGTTCAAAAACCATTTTTTGGAAGAAGACGATATTTTTCATACGAGTTATATGTGTACCGGACTCGAGACCCAATATATGTATTATTGTATTATCTGTAACCTCATTTACCTTGCGGTGTCGAGGCTGATGCTTTATGCTCTGGCATCTGGCGGTACAATGATCAACTTGCCCCGGATTCGGGATAGAGTTGGATCGTGCCTTTGGTGCTTGCGCAGCAACCATTGTATGAGGTGTGTATCTTGGATATTTTCGGTCAAATATATAAAATGTTGTCTATTTTTGATTTAAAGCAGGAATAGATAAAATTAATAATTTGCACATAGCTTAAATTTTTATCCTTAATGAAAATGGAACCCAAAAGATTGCGTAAATATCGTAAAATGGATAGATATGCAGAGATCGATGCATCCGTTATATTTTATTTTTATTTATTTATTTACACCAATAAAACGGGGCATGCCCAATTACATTATTGGCGGTTCAGGCTCCTTGCCGTATATACTAGTATACAGGCGCGTAGGAGCGTTTTCTAGACTGCGGGGGCCATTCTATTTTCAATAAAGACTTACACTTCTAACTTGATCCATTAATACGAGCTATAATATTTCTGATTTCCTGATTATCAATTTTTTGTTTTATACTATAATAGTATATTGTAGTCACTGGTTACTTACTAAGTGCTATTTTATTTTAAAAAAAAACACTACCATATAAAAATTAATTAAACAATGAACAATGTTTATTATCAGATTTTCAAATAAGCAAAGAATACACATGAATAAGCAAACTTAAATAAATATAGAAACGAGTTTCCGAAAAATAAAAAGGGTATAAATAAAGATTAAAAATAATAAAACACAAATACAAAAATAAATTCAATTAAGAAACTATAATTTAGAAACCTGTACCAAAATCAGAAATTCTAGTTGGTAAAGCACCTACTAATGTTCCACATAATAAATCAATAAATGTATTTTATCTACTCCAGCGGGATAAGTAACGCATTACGTCACTCATTTGACACTATTTCAGTTAGGTAATGAAGCTCATTACACCACTCAGTTATGTCATGGTTTCATTACGCAACTGAGTTATGTAATGACTTCATTGCGTAACTGAAATAGTGTCAAATGAATGACATAATGACATTTGCCTACTAAAATATTTTTGAAAATGACATCTGACATTTCTCTTAATGCACTTTTTTCAATTTTAGGCAGTCGTAGATAAAATTTTGTAGAATACATGTGTGATAATGCATCATTAATATACTTGTGTGTTTACATAACTCGTTTGTAACTTACACACACGTATATTAATGATGCCGTTATCCCACTTGCATAGTAAATAACTATTATCAAACCCGCGCCAATCGGTTGTTCAAAAAGGCGGTTAAAACCTTAATAGTAGGCATCTTTTGAAAACAACCTTGCAGTTGCACGGCAAATACCCGATAAGAAAAGTGTTGTTATAGTAGTCTCATTTCAATTATATCCGACCACACCGATTACTTTCTGGAATAGTGAAATTTAATATCGTTCACTCGGCGGCAATAAAAAATAAGGCGATTTACAGACGCGGGTTTTAATTACAATTCAAGTTCATACAGTGAAAATTCATGAACTGCGAACACGAGTAAATCAAGGCGAATTTACGATTGCCTAAAAATACTCCAAGACCGATGGACAGTCGGTCTAAGGTACTCTGATATTAATCCACGGGTCGTCTGCATTGATTGTTTAAGTAATTGTTCAACGCAGACGCCTAGTGCAATTTTTTTAAATTAATTATTATATCACAGATAGAATGTATGAGGTACTGTTATTCTGTGATTAATTCAGGTGATAAATTCAGAGTTAAAAAACAAGATTTTTAGAGATTAACAGTACAGTAAAAGAAGGTAGTTCTTAAAGTAAAACGCATTCTGAAGAAAGAAATAATTTCTTCCGAACAAACTAACTCAGTAAAAAAAAGATGCAAACAAAAATAAAACTATTTTTATTTCAAACAACAAAATTCAAGAAGTTTAAATTAGCTCTTGTTCAAAGAGCCTGCCTTCTTGCGCTAAACAATATCCTAAGCGATCATAGAAACGTATTAGTTCTAGTACTCTGAACAACCCTTTTAATTTTTAAACGCAGTTCTTCAAATCGTTAGTTGTAGTGAAAACGACTTTTCAGAGGAAGTTTTAGGCATATCTGTCACAGTTTCACAAAATTCCATACTTCTGAAATGGCCAATTGGAAGAATATAAATAGTCTGGATAGTCATTAGCGGTAATACAAACCTTTTTTATATACCTGTCTTCATTGGGAACATTAGGGCTTTTGTGCTTGTGGGGAGAAACAGATCCAAAGTTTCCAAAATTTGAAATAACGCCATGTAACGTTGATAACGATAAAGAACGCCTATTTTCAAATGTTGTGAAAGAATTTTGAATTTCCCGGACCGTTGGACCCTGATAATACCATTTTACAATTATTTGCACTGATCCGTTGCTTCGTAGTTATCGATTTTAAGATAGAAATGACAGCAGATATTATCTACTGACAAAATACGCGAACTGTCAAAGTTAAATTCTCGGCATTTGTAAATTCGACATATCGTCTGCCGTGTTCGTAGTAAGACAAATCTCTCTGTATATGTTCATGTTAGTGGTTGCAAGAAATACGTAAAATTATAAATTATGATGAAACTAGAAACAGATATTTTTGAGGGGGCCAGGCCCCTCTGAAAATTATTTGAGGGGGCCATCGGCCCCCGTGGCCCCCGCGGCTCCTATGCTAGTATAATATAAAAAATAAAAAACACAAACTAATAACTAAACGTTGTAATTTAGAAACTAATAATACCTAATTACAAATTAAAAACTACTACTGGTTCGGGTTTCATAGAGATGGCTACAATCAAACTTTATTATAATAATACATATTAACTTGTTTTCTAAATAATTTAGGCTTTATGTTAAATATATTGTTTTCTGACTAGTGAAAATATGCAGTGGTGGTTATAATTATTCTTATCATAGCGAGTCAAGTATGTAATTCGTTCGACATGTAGGTAGATGGAATATATTTTTTGGTCTAGTTCTATGTGCTGGTATATACAGACTGACAATAGATAACAAATCACAGTCAATTCTGTTGTTTAACAATTTATTTAGAAAACAAACGTCAGCCACTCCTCTTCTGTATTTTAAGTATAGATCCAGAAGTAAGCAAATGTAACTCGCACGAGGGAAGTTCCGTGTATACCCCTTTACAGATTTGTACTAACTACTTTCTGCATTTTTCATTAATATTAGGTAAGTATCCAGGTTTTTACAAATGGGCAGGGGCCTTTTAAGGCTGAAGTCCCCCCGGGCCTTTCCTTTGCCAGTCCGCCCGTGGTAGTATATGGGGTTATATAAGCAAATAAAAGATTCGAATTAATAATTCGCTTTAATCTGAAAAACGAAAAACCTAAATTGAAGTAGTCTTATCAGGCACTTCAAAAAGCTACGTACTTAAACGAAATCCGTGGACACGACGCTTATCACAAAGTACCTCGGGTAATAAAGCGCGTTCATAATTACATAGAAATAACCCTTTGTTAAAAAAAACATGTCTTTGCTCAATGGTGTGGGTGTTAATCTAAATCCGAAACCCGTCTACTGTCATAACAGTCTAATAAACCATGTTTTATGAACTCAAGCAAACACATGTAATGATCAAATTGATAAGCAATAAAGGTTGTTTAATTACACATAAATTTACAAGCATCGGCTAAAAGAAGTTTTGTCATTATAGCGCAATTTTTTATTTTAAATTTGTGTTGTTTTTTTTTCTCTGTATTTTTTGTGTTTGCACATTTCATTAGTTCAGATGATTACGTACAGATCAAGTGGGTTAAGTGGAAGAACAGCTGACAATTTATTTGTCAAAGATGAACTGCGCCCTTTTTTGTATATTTTGTTTTTGTTATATACTAAATATGATAAGATTCTATTTATATACAAAAATAAAGACAATTATTATTATTATATTATTATTCACCATTCACCAAATGGGTATAACGATCTGCATCTGATAAGTATGCTTTCAACGTTGTCATAAATACTTGAAATGGCTACAATACTGCATTGTTAAATATTGCAAACGATATAATATTAGCTACTGATGAAAGAAAATTGATTGTATTTGTTTTACTGGATTTTTTAAAAGCATGTGATACTATTGATCAGGGGCGGATGGGCCATAAGACGAACCGGGAAATTTCTCGGTGGGCCGACTGTTCAGAGGCCCGCAGGGCCGGTGGCTGAAAGTACGTCTAAGTGATCTACCAACCTATCTTCATAAACATCCACTTACCGAAAATAAAGAACCGGAATGAATTATTCATTTTCTTAACAAATTTTTGTAGGATTTTTGTACATTTTTTTCTGTATTTTACAATATTATTTGCCTATATAATTAATCAGCAAAAAATTTTGTTTTTATATTTCTTCTTCTGACTGCCCATAAATAACTCTCAACCTTTTATGTTTTGTTTATTTTGTGGTAATTAAGATAAGTCACGCGTCACGCGCTGTGGATTGGTCACTATTCGATTTTATGAAATGAGAGGGACAAATTCAATTTTTGACTGAAAATAAAGAAGTACCACCTGCGATTAGAAATATTTAATTTTCATACGGCTACGGAATCATTCGGTCACAGAAATTTAACGTATAAAACTGTGTAAGAGCAGGCTTAAAGTGCTTTGTGTTTTGCGTGTGTTATTTACCCTGAATATTCGAATCGGACTTAACTAAGGTAATTAAAATAACAAAATTTGTAAAAAGAATTTAATAAAAATATGGTTTAGGTTTATCCATTATCGCCCTATTATAATATATTGTATAATAAATCATTAAAAAATGGACAAAGAAAAACTGAAAGGAGGAGCGGAGAAGTTACGCGAAAAGAGAAAGAAGGCAATGGAAGCTGAGGCACACAAGTCTAAAAACATTAAATTTATGTTTGAAAAACTAGGCTCTTCTATTATTAGTCAACCGCAACCATCTCAAGAATTATCAGAAAAAATTGTTTCGTTCCCTGAATCTGTAAGTTCTCAAGTTGAAACAAGAATACAAAACGAATGTAAAAACCAAGCGTCCACGTCTACTGCTTTAACAACTTCTTGTAATTTTCAAAGCATTGCAAAAACAAACGAAGCAAAATCAAGCTTTCAATCCGCAATTAATATTACTGATAGTCACTATGATAGTTATTTTAAAACGCCAAATTTGTACGACATTCAAAATTTTTTTTTATTTCATCCGAGACAACCAGCTTTAATTGAGTTTTTTAATCGCGAAAAAGCCTTCAAAATGAAAAATGGCACAGTAAGGAACTGGCTAACATACAATGAAAAAACTTTTAAGTTGTTTTGTACTGTATACGCAAAGCACGAAAATCGATTTGTTCTTGGTATGAATGACTTTTCGCACACTTATCAACGAATTCAAGAGCATGAAGTAAGCAGTGAACATGAACATTCCGTTAGAGCATACTTTATGTGCAAGAATCAACAAGACATTTCCAATTTGCTTCTTTCATCTACATTAAATATCAGACAGCAGCAAATAAAGAAAAATCGACGAGTATTAGAAGTGATTATAGACATTATAAAAATGTATATTTTAGTCATATCCGGAAATTAAAAATCTGGTGTGATACACGCACACAACTTCCTTTTACAGTGACCTTATAATTAGCAAAACTATGATTTTAAAGTTTTAAACATTTGTCAAAATTTTCAAAAATTACAAATTCTGCAAAAACGGTACAAAATAGAGCGTTAGTTGGAGAGACAAATTTTCTCTAGAATTTTAAGCTGAATTCAAAAATGTAATAATATACCGGGTGTTCTATTTAAAATAGGAGTTAATAAAAAAATAGAAAAAAACAAAAGAAACCCATTTTAGAAGTATTCAACTGGAAAATCACCTACCTCATATCAATACACATTTAAAATGTAGTAAAAATGTGAAGTTTGAAAAAATTCGTTAGAGCCGTTTTTGAAAAAATCGAAAAAAAACTGAAAAATCACAAGAGTAAACACCTACTTCCGGTTATGCAATTTTCTTTAAAAGCTTGCTGTCGCATCTACATAGTACACAAAACTTATATATGAAGTTGCAACGCCATACCTCTTTTCGTTTTTGAGATATTCTGTTCACAGACAGACACACAGACAGACAGACCAATGAAAAAAAAAATGTTTTTTTGGGTTCAGGGGACTCTAAAACGTGAAGATCTGTTGAAAACTCAATTTCGAATTTTTGGGGTGAATTCAATACTTCCTTTATTGTAAAAGGAAGTAAAAAAGGGCCGACAAATATTATTTCCGGGCCGCTAAGATGTTGCCCATCCGCCCCTGCTATTGATCATTCGGTTTTAAAATCATTTTTTTTTTTTTTATTTATTTATTTTATTTCAGAAACAAATTAAACGTTTATACAAAAGAAAATATAGTACTTCAAAATAAAATAAACAGGAACTACTCACTTAAGTTTATAAAACTTGTACGTGAGTCTAAAATAAATAATTATTGTATAGTCGCCCGAGATGGACAGTATTGTAATCAACATATTTTAACTTAAGACTATGTATTGAAAAAACCCATATAGGTTAACAGTTACTATGTAGCACCAACAACACAGGATTGAGTAAGAGTTAATAAGAGTTAGAATTACGTTAAGAATTAGGTTAAAAAATTTCATGAAAATATTTATTGCTTGTACAGTCCAGCAGCCATTTCTTAATTTTTTGTACATAAATTTTATAAATTGTTTCATGTTTAATTTGAAAGGGAACTGAATTATAAATTTTGATTAACAGATATTTGTAACTTCTTTGACCGTGGGACTTGTTAACAATAGGAAAATTCAAAATTTTGTTTTTGTGATTTCTTGTCCTATAACAGTTTTTATCCTCATAATAATTAGCAACTGATTCATTATAAAAGGCTCGCAATAAAACAGACTTGACAAATAGTGTTTTGACGTCGAGTACTTGGGATAACTTAAAAACTTCATCTGAATGAGTCAACATTGGTTTTTTTAATATTATTTTTAATATAAGTTTTTGAGCAACTTCGAGATTATGCAAATATGTTTTATATGCTCCACCCCAACCTATAATGCCATAGGTGAGATGGGACTCAACCAAGGCTTGATAAATCCTTTTTAAGACTGGGAAAGGTAAAAATTCTTTTAAATTTTTAAAAACATAACAAAAACCACGTATTTTTTTTACTAATAGCGATAAGTGGATATCCCATTTAAAACATGAGTCTATTGTTATACCTAGATACTTAACTGTAGTAGTTTTGTTAATGAATGTAGAACAATTACAGTTTTGGCTCACACATCCTTCATCATGAAGGATTATTTGAGAATAATTTGGAAGATTTTTTTTGTATGAAGCAAAAGTTATAAAATTTGTTTTTTTAATGTTCATTGACAATAGATTCAAATCTAACCAAAGTTTTATTTGCGTCAAGTCTTTTTCTACAAGTTCTTTTACTGTTTCCCAATCTTCCGCTTTATATACAACTACAGTATCGTCAGCGTATGCCAAAATTTCACCAGAACGGTTAGCTAAAAGTAGATCGTTAATATATAGAGTAAATAAGATTGGACCGAGGATTGTTCCTTGAGGTACACCAGATTTGATTATCAAACAATCACTTATTATATCTTCAACTTGTACATATTGCTTTCGGTTAGATAAATAACTTTTAAGTAATTTATTTACCTTGCCTCTAATTCCCATATGTTCAAGTTTTTCTAACAATCTTAAGTGGCTGACAGTGTCAAAGGCCTTAGCTAGATCTATAAAAACTGCTACTGTAGGACTACTGTCATCTAAATTATTATATATAATGCTAGTTAATTTTGCTATCGCATCTTGTGTACTTCTTTTTTCACGAAAACCAAACTGATTGTCGGATAAGATTTTATTTTTAGCAATGAAATTATCAAGTCTATGTTTAACCGCTTTTTCAAATATTTTTGCCAAATTTGATATTAATGATATTGGACGATAATTTTCTAGTATTTCTTGGTCACCGTTTTTGTATAGTGGTTTGATAACAGCAGTTTTAAAGTGATTCGGGCATTCTGCTTTTTCGAAAGATAAATTAATTATTCGAACTAACGGATGCACTATTTGATCTGCAATTTCTTTTAATACGTTTGCAGTAATACCATCTAGACCTGGTGATTTATTACCTTTAAGTTGTTGTATGTATTTTTTTATTTCAAAAATATCTACAGGAGAGAAAAAGATAGTATTATTGCACGTCGGCAGGTATTTTGTTTGTGTTTGCGGATTTTTATTTTACTTGCCATCTTTTCTGCAATATTTATAAAGAAATTGTTAAATTCATTAGCTAGCACTTTTTTATCAGATACCATATGACCTTTTATTTTTATATTTTTTATGTTATCATTTTTATTAGTCTTACTTAATGAGCTTTTTACAATATTCCAAACGGCTTTGTTGTCTCTCTGAGTTTCAAAAAATCGTTTTTCATAGTAACTAGTTTTAGCCTTTGACACTAGATTATTAAGCCTGTTGCGATAGATTTTATATTGCTGGTGTACCTCAACATCTTGAGTTTTTTTGTATGTTTGGAAAAGATTATCTCGTATTTGTATTGATTTGACCAAACCATTGGTAATCCACGGCTTTCTATGAACCTCTTTCCTATTTTGTCGGTACTCCATTGTGCTGTCTTTTAGGTAACATAAGAATTTTCCAACAAAATTATCTACAATTCTATTCAAATCGTCATGCTCAAACGTCTCACACCAGGTTTCCTTACTCAACATTTGTTTTAATTTTGTCAAATTAACAGTTTTTTTGATTTTGTGTCTAATTACCGAGTTTGGAATTTCTAAAAAATTTAGACAAAGAATTATAGGAAAGTGGTCAGTTATTTTAGATTCTAGTATTATTGAATTAATGTTGTGTAATGGATGTTTGGTTTTGATAAAGATATGGTCAATACATGATTTACAGCCATTTTCATCCCTGGTGTAATCGTTTACACATGACGTAAATCCCTGTTCATACAAAGAATTCAAATAAATATTTGTTTTCAAAGAATCATTTAAAATATTTATATTCATGTCGCCGGCAATTATTTCCTCCCCGTTTATACAGACTTGTTTTAAAAATAAATCAAAGTTATCCAAAAAGCTATCAAGATTCGTGGAAGGCGGTCTGTAGATAATACTTAGAAAAATTTGTCGGTTGTTTATTTTAACGTTGAGTCGTAAACATTTTATTTCGCCTATTTGTATTATAAAGTGCTGAAAATTTAACGTATTCTTTATTAAAACAATAACTCCGTCATTTTGATTGATTTCACCTTGATTGTAAACAACAGCGTAACCCGGAAGTATGAAATTATCACAGTTCTCCACCTTCCACGTTTCCGATAAGGCGTCGAATTGCATGTCAAATTGAGATAACCATACCTCTAAATTTAGAAAATTTTTAGCGATGCTTCTAATATTCGTATGATATATTTTCAGACCTGGATTAGTTTTTAGTTTAAGATTACATTCTTTAATGTTTGTTATACGGATACTACTTACAGTATGAAATTCATCATTTTCTATTAAATTAGCCATTGCACAATATGGAAGAAATACATTTTTAAGCCGTGTATTTATTATATTTCCTTGATTGATTTAATACGAATCACTGGTCCATTTTCGCTCTTTCTTGCCAGCAGCTTTGAGTTTTTAAACCACACAAATTTATATACTTTTTTGTTATCACTCACTTTTGTCTTTGCCTCGTACATTAAATTTTTAAAATACGGCGTGAGGTGTTCATTTACGTAAATGGGATTAGGACGTAAATCCGGGTATATATTTGTAGTGGTTGGACGCCGGGACTTACATTTTTGTAAAAATTTGTCGCGCACTATTCTATTTGAAAATTGTATAATCACGGGTCCAGCAGTTTCAGTTTTAATTTTAGTATTCATGCGATGGATAGCTTGTATATCACTGATTGCAAGAGGAGCTTTGACACTGTTACCTAATGTTATGGCAAGATCTAACAAATTTTCATTTTTCACATCAGGGATTCCGCTGATAATGAGATTGTGATTTCTATTATATTGCTGATTTTCTTCAAACAGTACTTTAAGGCCATCATTTTCCTTTTCCAGCTGTTTGTATTTATCTTCCAGCGCATTATACTTTTTGGTTAAAATTTTGTTCTCTTCTGTAAAGGTTTTTATTAGCTTTGTGAAATCATCAATTTTACTACTACAAAATTCAACGGATTTTTGGTATTCCTCCATTTTAGATGCAAGTTGACCATTTTCTTCCTGTATTATTTGTCTAATCATATTTCCCAAAGCATTAATAGATACACCTGGTAGATTGGCGTTTAGAATCTTAGAAGACTTTTCGTGCTCATTTTTTTCGGTTACTTTCACTTGATCTGGTTGACTTTTGCATGTAATACATCTCCATGATGCTTTACTTTCAACAGTGTTCGTACGCCACTTAGATTCCCGTACGCCTGCACATAGATAGTGCATTTTTGCCTCACAACCTTGACATACCACAAAATCATTATCTTCTGGCAGAGGTTCATCACATTTAACACAGGTACTCATTTTATTAGCAGTAGCTACACACAAACGTAAACTTTATTTAAGAGCTTGTTAAAGACACGTCCGGCCAACTCAGCGACTTTCATTACATTGGCTTACATAAAAATGCATTAGCTCTGCTATCAAATTACATATCTGATAGTTTTAAAGCAGTCAAAGTAAATGGTCAAGTGTCTGAGTTTCTTAATGTTAAATCTGAAGTACCGCAGGACTCAATTTTGACTCCTCTTTTGTTTACTAGCTATATTCATTATTTCCGTCAAAATTGCAGTTTTGTCGTTCCCATTTTCAGATTTATAAATCGTTTAAAATGGAAAGTACTATCGAGTCATATCGTGCCATAAATGTTGATTTGGAAAAGTTAAATGCAATTTCGGAAAAGCATGGTTTCAAACTAAATACTAACCAATCTTTGGCAGGAAAAATTATCGACTAATGGCTATTTCGCTTATAAATATTAAGATCGGAGGTAGTGCACTACGCATTGTTGATTCAGCAAAAAATTTGGGTTTAGTGCTCAATCACACTTTGTGCTTTAAAGAACATATATCGAAATGTCTGCAAAGAGCACACTGTCCACTTTAAGTAATTTCTCAACATCGACATTTTCTGCATCGCTAAATCAACACTATTGTTACAGTGTTGAAATCATTTAGATGCAGTCAAGAAATGTTTCTAGTGTCCTGCAGTTTCTAAGTGTATATTTGGTTGCATACTCTGTTACGGTATTAAAAGGACTTTACGACACCCACCCAAGGTGAGCATCGCACCACGGAACCAGTCCTGAAAACCTGACACACTTGCCCTGAAATCGGTTCGAAATAGGCTAATAGGCCACGGCTGGAACGCTCAGGGAGTCGGGCGTGAGTCACACGATACGTTCTGGGCAAGCGCGTTGTGGCATAATATATACAGGGTATGTCGAAATTATGAGGGCGCCACCAAGCCTGTCTTAAC
This sequence comes from Agriotes lineatus, assembly GCA_940337035.1. Classification (NCBI taxonomy): domain Eukaryota; kingdom Metazoa; phylum Arthropoda; class Insecta; order Coleoptera; family Elateridae; genus Agriotes; species Agriotes lineatus. Next base: position 31,670,874 of record OW679196.1, on the reverse strand, counting down.
CCGGCTAACCGGGCCTGGACGGTTAGACGGGAGCGAAGCATGCAAAAATACTCCGCCAATAAGATTACTCAAGAGTTGCAAGGTCAAATAACAATTTCGGGATTGCCTTAAGCAAGGATTGTGATTAGGTGTCAATCCGACCACGACTACGCAGCTGTCTCACTCACCTGCACGCTCACAGCTTCCTCGTTCCGTCGTACAATAATTCGTACAATAAAGGGGCGTCTATCTGTAACAGAACATGCACAAGCCGAAACAAACAATAGTTCCCTTAACTAACCAATCATATATTTAACTTCGGGTTACAATGGGGTAGCAGAATGCGTCGCCCTGTATCTAACCTTAATCTATAATTAAGGGCACCAGCTGGCACGCGCGCTCTAAACTTAACGACAGATGTTGAACATTAGTGAACAGCAATAATAGGTAGTAACGAGTACAAACATGTACGTGGCCTTATACGGCGGGCAGCGACGATTTACATTAGCCTTCGCGGCATGAACAGTCTGCAAGTCTGAATGAATACACTAGCGTAGTAATGAGTAGTAATGAGTACAAAGATACACGTTGCCTTATGCAAGGGCAGCGACGATTTACATTAGCCTTCGCGGCGTGAACAGTCTGCAAGTCTGAATGAATACACTAGCGCAGTAATGAGTAGTAATGAGTAACACTCGCGTTCACAGCGGTAATCAGGTTAAAGGCACATACCTTAATGCGTAGGCGGCGAGGGAGCCTGGTACAGTTGAGTTGCGACGAGCTGCCATCGTAGGTGGTGGGTACCTTCGGTGTTACAACGGCGAAAGGGGGTGAATGCACAACCGCCTCAATGGCGACGGGAGACGCGTCAGGACGCGTACAACGGGACGACGAAAAGAAAGGGGGCCTCATTCGTTCTGCTGAACCAAATCCTCGTAGGTCGAGATGAAGGGGGAAACGACCCCTCACTAACAGTAGCAGGAACTGGGCTCCAAAAACACCCACGTTACGCCGAAGACCACTCGACAAAACTCCGACTCACAACCACCACACAAGCGCTCTCTGCAATGGGCTCCGGACGACTGCCAAGAGGGAAGCGTCGGCAAAAGGTCACCTTCGCCGCGTCCCCCACGTGACTAAACCACAGCGAATCGCAAGGCGATGAAATGAAACCAACCAATGCGGGCCACGCTGGTATCACGCCGCCACAGCGTGCTATTCAGAATTCAGAAAAACGCCATCAGAGGAGAGCTCCAACCGACGACAAATACTGCTTTTGGGGCTAAATATGTGCGAAATCGTGATTCTGGAATTAGGCGATGGAGCCAAATAAAGAGCTAAAAGGGCTTAGCATACGGGCACGCTGCTCTAAACTTAGGCGGCTATTCAAAATACCAAAATGACCTAACTAACGGCGTGAAATGCAATTAAGCATCTGAAACAGCAAAATGACTTAACAACTCATTTCTCATTTTCGGGATGTTTTGGAAAAACCTTGAATTTTAGGGGATTATAATAAATTTTCAAAATAGATTGTGAGTATGATTTCCGCCGGTTATTTTATGGCTCTGCTTTCGTGAGATTGTTCCTGCTGAGGCTGTAGATGTGATATAGAATTTTTCACTACGTGTGGATAATAGAAATTATTGTGTATCCTGTTGATTAGCCTTGGGAAATTCGGTGTGAGATTGCTAGAATGAAGCCAGTTATACTGGGATAATAATTTATTTCTGCAAGATCACTTACTTAAGGCCACCTTCCACCTTTGGTATGTTCTTTGTAGTTCCGTTTGAACACCGATTGCGATATTGTGTCATTTTAGGCCTTTTTCGTTTTACTCGTACCATATTCTGCATGTGCTTTCCCTTCGGCTGTGATGTTGCTTGCTAAAACACCTGGAGGACCGACTCCCACACCGTTCTGAGCCTCGCTCAATTTGTGTGGCTACTTCCTAAGTTTGGACCACAAAGTCTTTTCCCAGTGTGACAGCTGGAGAAAAGCATGACATACAGGATTTAAAATTAAGGTTTTGTGGAAAAATAAGTGCACCTTCCATTAACACGTTGAATGCTCATGACACGGATTCGCATTATTGCGAGTGTTTGCGATGTGCTCACGACGTGGATCCGCATCGTGAGCACATCGTAAACATTCCCTATAACGCCGATCTGCCACAGATCTGCATCATGAGCAGTCACTGTGTTAACAGTGAATTTGGCAGACAGTCTTCTTTTACGTTTTTGCAAAGTCTCTCAATGGTTTGCATCACCAGTTTAAGGGTTTACCACTGTCTCGGTTTCGGCATCAGCTCAAAGAGGTTTTGTCATTATAGTGTAATGTTTTTCTTTACATTTGTATTTTTTTCCTTTGTTTTCTCTCTAAACATGCATTTTTAGTGTTTTGCACAGTTCATTAGCTCATATCAGTAGTTAACGCTCAAGTGGGTTAAATGGAAGAATGGCTGATAATTTATTATCAAAAGTTGAACTGGCCCTTTTTTGTATATTTGTTATTATTGATATTAAATTATCAAAAAAACAAAATTACAAAGACAAAGTGTATGGTACAAGCTAGCAGAATTTAAATCCATTGGATTAAGATAGAAGATAGAAAAACCTGACCTCACGTTCCCCAGTACTGCTACCGTCTGTACGACTGCTTGCACCATCCACGGGCTATAAAACGGCTATTGTGTCACTCAAAAGTCGCCCAGAATAAAGAATTGATTTGTTGAAGATTACTTAAAAATACCCGTACGGATGGAGCTGGAAGGGAAAATAAAAATGTATTGCTTCCCCGTCAAGCCGTGTAAATTGCAATTAACACATACAGGTGGGAAACGTTCATAGAAAAATGTGACTAATCGTTAAAAAAATCTTCACGGAGCCCACAAGAAGCAAGAATACATAATTAAAATATCATAAATAGACCATCCGAAACTCACCATGCTGTCGGATGGCACTGCCTAGGGGTAAAAATAATTTTTCTTTAGCCCTGCCTGTGGCAAACTACTTTCGATTGTGACAGGAAGAAAGTCCTTTTGCCAAGAAAGGCTGCACTATCAAATTAGATGTGCATGTAGCTAACAGGAACGAACTACCAATTGAAATTTGAAAATTTTCCTAAAATTTACCCAAATTAAATATAGACAACCCATTCCACTCACGGGCGCTTGAAGAAATGTACGTTTGAGACAACTTCGCTATATTTGAAAGAAAAATTCACTAAATTGACAATCTTACGAAAGCACTAAGAACTGCCGCGTAGTAGCAAAAAACCAATTTGGATTGTTTCATGAATTATTATTATTATTATGTAGCACTAAGGCCTAGTGGGCCCATGGCTTGTTTCACTTTTTTTTTCCACTCTTTTTTATCGCTGGTTTTCTCGCGCCAGTTTTTGATACTGCACTCTTCTACATCTTCCATTACTTCCTTTTTCCATCTTGATCTCGGTCTTCCTTTTCTTCTTCTTCCTCTTATACTACTTTCCATTAGTTTTTTTGGAATCCTGCTGTTGTGCATCCTTGTTACACTAGCTGAAGCCCGCGGCATATGCCGCATTTAAAATGTACGACGAATTTAATAACTTTTGTTGCACTAAAGAAAGTATTAAAAGCACGCTAGAGATTGGCAGTAAGGAAAAGTTCCAAAAAATATATTTTCAAATGGAAAGTCTCTGGAAAGGAAACGCTCGTCTCTGGAAGGCGTCCAATGAATACGACATTGTTGGAACGCAGTAAAAAAAATCCGGAAAGAATTAATGCTCTTATGAGATTATATGTGAGAATTATTTGCGCCACCGAAATAATTTTCAGCTGCCTGCAATCTGTGTTTCTTTTCAGGTTTAAGCCGTTGAGGCGTTGAGCGTCATAAAAATATAAATGCGGTAACTCAAGTCTCCAGTTACGCCGTTACTGTTATTGTTAAATAACTCGATTAATTATTATTTCTTTGTCATTTTAAACTGGCAATATTATTATTATCTCTATAATAGCAATCATAAGTAACTGTTTATTTTGTTTATATGATAGCGAGTTTTCTTCTTAAATCGCTAGTCAATTAATAGTAGATTGTTCTACAAGTTAAGAAAAGTGAGAGTTTTCCAGCGAATGTAAAAGTTTTACGTGAGCATGGAAGAATCACGCTGTAGCCCGCGGCGCATGCCGCATTTAAAGTTTTACGCGTTAGATAGATATACTTTATTTGTGACATTACAAAAAAAATTCTTTTACACACGTCTACTATGGCAAATGCTACACCAAATACATACAATATATACAGTTCACATTTAATTATATATATTTATTCCTAATTCAGTACGTAAAACATGCTTACAGCCCGTCATTGAAATTAAAGGTTAAAAATTTATTCATGTTGAATAAAGCGTTATTTATTAAAAATGTTTTTAGGTAACTTTAAACTTTGGCATTGGAAGTTCCCTCACGTGGCCAGGCAGAGAGTTAAAAAATACAGTCACATAATAGATAAGGCCATTGCGATCCGCATTCAGTCTGTAAAACTTTGGTCTAATTTTGACATTATTCCTAGTATTATAAGAATGAACATTCTTGCAGGTAGTAAAAGATGCATGTCATCTTTAACATAGAGTAAACAGTAATAAATGTAGATACACGGGAAAGTTAAAATACGCAATTCAATAAATTTTGCTTTTACATCACTTCTGTAGGGCAAACCAGTAATGATCCTTACAGCTTTACATTGAAATTTAAAAACACGTGAGGAGCTTGACGAGTGCCCCCCAACATATTACAGCATAACTCAGCAATGATGCAATTAGAGAATGGTAAGCTATTTCTCATAATCTTTTGAAACAGCACCATATAATTAGTTGTCTTATTAAAAATATGTTTTTCGAGATATTTTTCGATATATTATTATCGATATACATATTCCACAAAAGCAATGGATCCACAGACCCCTAGGAATTTCATGCTATTAGGATCTGTAAAACCATTTATTTTTCGTTTCGAGAAGACCATGACCTGTGTTTTCTGCTGGTTTAGGATCAGATCATTTGCAGTAAACCAAATTGATAAATCATTTTGTACTACTTTTATCTCATTAAGTAAAACTCTTAGATTAGAATTTGACTTTACTGCCGTAGTGTCATCTGCAAACAGCGTTATGTCGGCTTCTGGTGAGCCATTATGCAGATCGTTGATAAAAATAAAAAATTACATGCGACCTAATATTGAGCCATGCGGGACTCGCTGAAGGATATTTTCCACAGTGGATTTGAGGTCATTACAGCATGTGAATTGCTTTCAGTTATCTAGGTATGAACTAATCATATTCAAGCTTTCCTCCTGGAAACCGTAATATCACAATTTATTGTTTAATTAACAGCGAAGTGATGTTTGGTTAAACAAATAACAGAGAATTTATTAGCATAGCTGTTAATGAAAATATGAAAATCATCAATTTTATTACGAATTGACTGTTCTAGATGAAGCACGGTGAAAATTGGAACTAATGTTAGAATCTAGTAATTTCCGAGTTTTGTATTGGTAACACTTTTGACATCTATCATATTGACATTAAATTGTTAATCTTATTTAAGCTAAACGACACAATAAATCGGAGGCGTACTCAACATTGTGGTATGGCGCATTTCAAAACAGAATTAACAACACACACAAAAATAGCGACAATAGCAATAACAAAATTACAGAATTAACAAAATCAACAGCAACAGCAATTTTCACACTTTAAAACGCAGATAATCAAGGGTAATACCACAATCAGTGGATATATTTTTGACAAATATTTTGTCGTTTCCATGTAAATTATTGCGTTTAAATTTCATGATGCAAAATTACATCAAAAATGTCACGAGCCGAAGGCGAGTGACATTTAAATGTGATTTTGTTGAGTGAAATTTGCAATAATTTCTATGGAAATGGCAAAATATTTAAAAAAAATATATCCACTTCGCGTGGTATTTGGGATGACTATTTAACAATATTAATACATAACGATTAACTTTATTGAAAAATAATCCAACAATTAATATAATTATGCTTTCTCAATTGTATTTGTTCCAATACTTTTTATATGTCTTAAACCATTCCCTTTTTGTACGTAGTCATAGGAGCGATGACAGTTGTAATATTGTTTCTTACTGCAATCAGCCAGCAATTTAGATGAAGTGTGAAGTACATACGATGACAAAGTGCGCCCTTCAATTTGGTCTTTCCACTGGTGAAATGCTGGAAAGCATGTATTATGAATGACTATATTATATCAAATGATATTAATGACGTACCTGAAGAAGATTCACACTCCAATTCATTATACTCAATTTCCACTTTATGTACACTTGACAAATGGTTTCGCAGGTCAGCATAATTTCTGAAATCTTCAGAACAATTTCCGAGTGGGCATTTAATTCTGAAATTTTGGGTATTATTTTCCTTTGCTGCAGTATCTCCATGGATCGATGACGAATCAAATTAGACTTATTGACAAACTGTTTACCACATATATCACTAATTTCCTCAACAACTTTGGGTGTAACAGGATCCTTATTGTGTTTCTTCTTATATGAGCGTATAGATTTTTCTTCTGGGTAAATTTAGTATCACATATCTTCGTCCATGATTTGAGATTAATTAATTAATATAAATAATAAATGTCAATTCGAAACTTTAATCACACTTGTAAACGTCAACGGCTAAGATCGGTCTACGTCACCGCAGTATAGATGTCACTACTGTCTCGCAGGCGAGGTCAGTTCTGCCGCGAGACGCTCGTTTAAAACCGGCTTCGATGGTAGCGTTCAATAAGCAGATATGAAATCTCTTTATTAATAACCAAAATGGACTTGCCTTTGAAGCTGTGTCAATAGTTTTAAAAAACACAAGTAATAAGCATAATAAGTAATTGTTTTCTGTGATAATATCGTTATTAAAAGTTCCGGGAAGTTTGTTCACAAAAACCCGAAAATAGAAACGGTTGATTGCAATCATGGTACTTTTGGTCGTGTAAACATGGCCTGTAGTGTTGTGCATTATTTAATAGGTATGATGCCCTAACCAACTCAGCTTTTGTCCTTTCACTATAGCTATTATATCTATGTCGTTGTATAGTTCCTGTAGTTTTTTATTGGTTCTTCTTTACCACGTATCCCCAACTTTCTTTCCTTCATACACTTTCCTGAGCACTTTCATCTCCCATATTCTTAACATTTTGCATTCCGTCGTTCCTAATGTCCAAACTTCACTAGCGTACGTTACAATTGGCCTTATAATGGTTTTGTATATTTTTAATTTTAACCTTCTCGATAAGTTTTTATTGTACATGCAGTTATTAAATGCCCGTATACACCTGTTTCCTGCCATAATTCTTCTCTGAATTTCTTTTCGTGTATCAGGTGTTCTGTAAAACTCTGTACCTAGATATATGAATCTGTCCACTTTTTCGAAGTTGTATGTCCGCCCTTTGTTCGTTGTTAAGGTTAGTCTGTTGGTGTTGTTGTACTCTTGATCTGTCCATGTCATGTATTTTGTTTTCTTTTAATTTATACTAAGTCCAATTGCTTCTTCTAGTTTCAGGTTATTCTTATTCTATTCTATTCTTATTCAGGATTGTGGTTGTTAATTCCTCCTTGCTTCTCGATAAAATTGCTAGGTCGTCCGCAAACGCTAGGCATTCATGTTTTTTATGGTACACTAGTCCTGTTCTATTTATCCCTGCTTTCCTAAGAGCACATTCTAGTGCACAGTTGAACAATATTGAGGACAGTGGGCCGCCTTGCCGCAGTCCTTCATGTACCTCAAACTTCTCTGACATTTTGTTTCTGATTTTTACCTTGTTTGTTGTTTGTTTGAGCGTTAGTTTTATTAGTTTTGTAAGTTTTCTGCTTATCCCTAGCTCTTCCAATGCTTTGAGCAGTACTTTCCGATTGATCTAGTCGAAGGCCTGTTTGAAGTCGATGAATATTACAAATGTTTCTTTCTTAAACTCATAGCTTTCGGCTTGTATTTCCCTCAGTGCAAACAGTTGGTCTACGACCGCCCTGCTTTTCCTAAATCCGCACTGGTATTCGCCTATCTCGTTTTCTGCTTCCATCTTGAGTTTGTTCTTCAGGTGTGTCGCGAAGATTTTGTAAGCTATACTTAGTAGCGCGATGCCTCTGTAATTTGCGCAGACTGTTCTGTCTCCCTTCTTATAGATCGGTATCAGCACCGCCTCATTCCATTGTTGTGGGAGTTTTTCTTGGGTCCATACTTCTTTGATCAGTTGCCATATCCACTGAATCCGTTGTTCTCCACCGTATTTGTACAATGCCGCATGTAGTGCGTCGCTTCCGGGGCTTTTGTTGTTTCGGAGGTTGTTTATTATTTCTTCAACCTCATCTAGGGTTGGTGGGTCTTCATTGTTTTGGTGGTGGTCTTCTCCAATTTCTTCTTCTTCCTTGTCTCTTCAGCTGTTGGTACAGATTCCGTGTGTCATTATTTCTATAACAATTTTCTATGCCGTTTATTATTTCTTCTTTGTATTTTCTTTTTTTCTCTCAATGTTTTTTGCATGATTTTCTTTGTTTAATGTATTCTTCCTTTGCTTGTTCTATGTTTGTTTTTAGCATTGCCATTTTTAGTCTGCTCCTCTTATGTATTTCTTCCTCGCATTCTGCATCGAACCATTTTTTGTTTGTATTGTACGTTGTTGTCTCGTTGTAATCTCGCACTCTCTTCAATGGCTCCACTCAGCTCTCTACATAGTTGCTCTATGTTGTCGGATTTCTGTATTGTTTCTAGTCTGTTGTTTAGGTTTTCCTGGTCTTCCATTCTGTCTTCATTTTTTACCATTCTACTTAAGTTTGCTTTGAATTTTGTTTGAATTTTACACCGGAATTTGCGTCTGGTCCTCTGAAGCTTTGTGTATCCGTTAGCATTTTTTTCGTGCTTTTCAATGAAAACATGATCTATTTGGTTGGTGTATGAGCCATCTGGTGCTCTCCAGGTGCCCTTGTATATATCTTTTTTCTTGAAGTAAGCACTTTTTATTCTCATGGCTTTCTCTTTAGCAAAGTCGATTAGCAAATGCGCATTTTCGTTCGTATTTTCGTGTTTGCTCTATTTGCTTATGGTTGGTCTGTTCCCTCCCTATTTCCGCATTTGCATCTCCTATTACAATTTTAAGGTTGTATTTAGGTATTTTTTCATATTCCTCGTCTAGTCTGGCATAAAAGTCTTTCTTTGTACTTATTTCTTGTACCTCAGTTGAGACGTGTATATTTAATATTGTTATTTTCTTGCATTTTCCTCTTATTCTTAAGTAGCACATTCTATTTGTTGGCTTAAATTCTATTACTGCTGATTTGTACTCTTTCTTTATAATAATGCCTATCCTCAGCCTCCTGTTTTCTCCGCCGCTGTTGAAATATATTGAAATGGTCTTTAGCCCGTTACACAACTCTGCTTGCAGAATCAATAATTAAAGCAAGTCAATAAAAGCACAGAGCTGGAGTAAGCAGGCAACTGCAAGAAGTCACATTAGACATTTTAATTTATGATTACATCGGTCAAGCATTGCCGATATTAAATGAAACTACTTTAGAATGAACGGCAATAAGGCAAAGCTCAAATTTGTAAATTAGAATCACAGATTTATCAATTAACGTAAATTAAGAGGTTGGTGCAATGTAAAGCCAATCAAATAATTCAACAAATCTATCACCAAAGGGATTTATTACATGCAGGTTAATTACATTTACATGTCAGTATAACTAAATAAGTATAGTTCTATGAACTTTTTAAATAAAGGTAAAAGGGACAGAATTGCCAATATAGTGCAAAAAGAGCACAATACTGGATCGAATAAGGCTATAAGAAAATGGAGCAGTAATATTTGAGGATTGGTGAAATTAAGACAGGTTTTAATAAAACTGCAAGAAAATAATACCACAGGAAATGGACAAGATTTGTGTTTATAAAAATAAGTCAGTGTAATGACACAAGTGAACAGACAATTAAAATAAAACTTCGTGAGTGGCGCTAGAACTTAGATACATTGCAAACATGAACAACCAATAATTTAGAAATAAGAATATGTACAGTTTTATAAATTAAGTTGTAAATTTAGAGTATAAGTAATTGCATTGTATTCAGTTAACATCCTTTTTTTGTAGCGAGATAGGCAATTGTTGTTAACGTACAAAGAGGAGAAACAATTGAAATAAATTAATTCCTGACAAGCCAAATTGTGTCTCCAGATTATTTAACTTTTATACCACTTAACTTCAAAATAAATCAAAAAGAATTATACCGGCTTGTTCAGCAGTTCCTAGTGCACATGTGAGAATGTGGGTTTGAAAATCCACCACATAAAATTAATTTTCTCCGGTGACCACTTCCTAGAAGATCGGCAGCTCAACGTCCAGTTTTCGAGCACAAGTTGCGGGCTTCATTGGACTTCCAGAGCCTGAGAGAGGGTGTCAGCAGTTCCGCCCGGTGTGTACGAGGCCAGCACAGCAGTTGCAGCATCCCGGGGGCCCAGCATCCAGCCACAGCGTCAGGAGAAACTGTTCGAGAAACCAGCCGCAGCCTAAGTAAGGTCAAGGTTACTGGTGTCAAGCAAATAAGCGTACTAAAGCTACGAAATTTACCACGAGGAACGAGCCCTATGAGAGGAAGCCGATCCCAGTATTACAATACGTCAAAATAGAGCAGGAGTTCCAGAAATTGTAAAATCTAAGTTGAGGTTATGTTGGGGGACGCGTTGAAAACATCTGAATTGCGAAGGACGCTGCTAACGATCTAAAACAAAACATGATTAAGAACGCTTAATAAAGCGCGAGATTTGAATTACCTCTTAATTTGTTCATGGATTTGCTTTTAAATTCACTATAATTATCCAGAAATGAGCTGCACGTAGGATCAATTTTCCGATAGATATTATTGACAGCGCAGCGCGTCTGCGCAATTGCTACTTCTAAATTTTATAGCCCAGTGGCGTAACACGAGGATTTTTATTTTGAACAAATAGGGGAACCCAACCAGATTTTGAGTCCATGCCTATCGAAATTGAGCTAGCCATAATTTATTGTACTTGCAGATGTGCGCAATACTAAAAAGGGCAAAACACAGAGTCAATGAACCCATTGATACGGATATTCATTTACTTTTAATCAGTAAAAATTTGATTTTAAGTAAAAATAAAAATATGTGTAGGGTATTTATTTATTTATAAAATTAAATCATAATAATGATAATATTAACATCATACCTTTACAATATATGTTCGTCCATCTCCATGATGTCGTTTCCCTTTTGATTGGTTTTTTGTATCGCTAGTATTCCTATTTTATACTTTATCATCTCTTTTATTATTTGTTTCAAGGTTCCTTCGTCGTATGCTCCTCTTACATTCCACGAGCCTAGTCTTAATTGATCTTCTAGTTTGTGTGGATAATTATTCTTTCCAACGTGCACTGATTTTCCTTGGTAGTTCACTTTTATCATGTTTCTTATTTCGCTGATTGCCCTAATATTCAGTTCTATGGCTTTTTTCTTCCATGCTTGATTATCTTTGCTGCTAAAGCTCTTATTTCTTAGCTGCATGATTTACTCCGCGTGATATACCTTTCTTAATCTTTTTTCGACGGTCTTTGCCTTTGCCATTTTTCTGTTAATCTTTCTAACCTCTTATGCATTGCATCCCTCTCTGCCTGTATTTCTTCTTCGCGTTTTTTATCTTTTTGTTAAAATTACATAGTTCTGACACGCTCTTCAGTAGCCCTTCTTGATTTTTTATCAATTCGCGTTGCATTTGTAGTTGGTTTGCCTGTATTTCTTATAACATTTCCTCTATTATCGCTTGCAACTCTTGCTCTTCTATTTCTAGATATTTTGAATAGAGTGACTAGTCGCGTATCGTAGGTCTTTACGTGTGTATGCCCTCCTTTAAAGGATATTTGCGGTCCGCAATTTCGATTTAGGAATGGGCAAATCGTGGTCGGCGTGCTGTGACGTTATCTGGCGCGGCTGTGACGTAGTTGTGACGTGTTCGGGCGTGGCTGTGACGTTTTCGTAGCTTTCACTTTTCTCACTACTTTATCAGTAACATTGATATTTTACTTTTGTTCCTTAATTTTGAGCTCGGTTTTTGTAATTTATTTCCGCAATTCAGACACTTTCCGTTGTTAGTTATTTTTAGCACTTCAAAAACACCGTTTTTTAGTTAGGTCAAGGCCGCAGCTGACGGTCACTCGGCGCCATCCATGAATACGCATTAAATAATAAAAATTTTCTTAACTTCTCATATACAGATACAGAACACATTTTAATATCACCGACAAATGTTCCAAAATAATAATGATAATAATGTCTTTATTATTAAACTCTTTTTATTACTAACAAGTACAAACAAAAATAAATAGGGTAAAGTTCAATTTGGTTCTAAACGAGCTATCTGCTCTTACATTTAACGCTAACCTTAAATTTGTTGGATACATTTCATACAAAGAAACAAAAATTAAGGGAATTAATTATGGCAGTACCCACATTACGCTCCATATTGATTGCAAGACCTTCATGTAGCAAATCCCAAGGAACTCTTTTAATTAACTATTTGGTTAAAATTGTATTAACTCAAGTAGCTGGTTGTACAAATTTGCGATACAGTATGAGAAAGGACATTCCAGAGTGGTGAAAAGGTGGTGTAAGAAGTTCTTTGTATCGCAAATTCAGATTGTATACTTCGGTCCTAAATGTTACTTTATTATACAAATATGGTGGACTGTGATGTACAGGGTGTCCCATTTTCGATGATATTACGGGATATCTCACTTACGAGTAAAGATAGAGAGTTACGGTTTTCGCAATACTCTGCTACTTTTTGTGAAAAGAAAGATGGTATAAACAAAATTTTCATAGTCCGCTTCGTTTCTGAGATACAGGGCGAAATTAAAAATATTGCATTTTGGAACCCCTCTCGTATCACCGTTATCCTTTAACATATCTCAAAGCTAAAAACTGGTTCTCATACAGTTTTTAATAAAAATTCCAGCTCGGTTAATAATTATTTCATTCTTATGTAGACAGCGCTGCTTAAATTTTACAAATGTCATTCATTTAATTGATTTACATCTGTCAGTTCATTTTCAACAATTATGGGTGCAGCAACTTGCAACCGATTATTTGATTTTAAGTGCAAAAAACAAATAGTTATTCGGGAATCGTTGATTTTTATTAAGCAAGTTCAAGCAATGGTATTGAAGTTCTGCAACATGCTTCTATTAACATATTATACATGCTTCTATTAACATATTATAAAGCATTAAAAAGCCTGTCAAACTGACTATCTAATAGTTGTAAAATCATTTCAATAGAGTAACCAGTTGAGATTTGATCAGCGTTTAAAAGTGATCGGTTTTTTTTGGCCCACTGTGTATTAAAATTCATATCATTGTATTGATTTTACCAAACTCAAATCTGTCAGCTACATAAATTAAGCTGTGCTTGCCATTCCGAACATCAATTATGAATAAAACGCTGAACGTAACCCTCTTGATTCTGTCTTATCTAATGCTAACCTTTGTCAACCAAGTTATAGTTACTGCTACTCATATCACGTGCATTTATTAGTGTAAAATACTGACTTTATCTTTCAATAAATAAAATATTAATTCTGTGCTCATCTTGAATTCTTTCATTTTCGTGTTAGTTAGGCAACCAGAATTTCCGTGGTCAGTAAACCATTGCAATAGCGACTAAAAACCTGGCAAAAATTTAATACAATTTATAGTATATGTTGCAGTAAAAGCATAAAGCGTTATAAATATATGCACTCACTAGTCAGCAAAGCTGCAACGAGTCCTATTTTTTTACTTGACCGAGTACCGAGTACTCTGCCGCCGAGTAGCAAATGTTTTATATTTTAATACACTTTCACCAGTTAAGTAACCAAAAATACATTACTGTTTCACCACCTACCAGTCAGTCTACTCTCTAGTGGAAACTTCCCAAATGACAAAATGCTCAGCTATTTTTCTGTGATCCCCATGCTACTGCTACTACTGATGTCTCCAGGGTTTGCTGCTTTAGAACTTGTTGATTTTGATTTAAGCAAAAATGTATAGTTAAATTAAAAACATTTAATATAATAATACCCTTATTGCGTTAAATTAAAATTAAAATGAGTGACAGCGACAATCCAGTCGGTGCTACGGCATTGCCTGTGAAACTAAAATCAAAAACAAAAAGTAAGGTTTGGAAACATTTTTCCATTTTGGACAAAGATGAAAGAGTGCCAGTGTGCAGCGCTCCGCAAATATTTGTTCATTGTATAGTTGTTGGTAAAGAATACAAATAACAATTACGTCTTATTTATTTTGTTAAAATTAATTTTTGAAGTACTCATTACTCGGTGAAAACTTAGACTGAGCACCGACTACTCGGACTACTTGTGCAGTCCTACTAGTCAGTACATACATTTACCTAAGATGTTAGTAAAGTCAACTCAATATAAAAAAATTTAATATTTCAAGTAAATCTACACACTGACTACACAATGCATACATTTGCTACAAAAGATTAGTATCAATTAAATTAATATAAAAATGGATTCTAATAAATGTTAACAAAATGTGAATATAGTTGATAAATGAAATTACCAAGATTACTTGAACTTTCTTAAAAAATAGTCAATTTTGATTTTTAGAAGCAAATTTGTGTATTTGCCTTTTAGATCCATATTTGTAAAAGGTCATATCTCTCATACATTTATGAATTGTCAAAATAGAGTTATCAAGTTGATAGAAAATAATCCTGGAATAATCTGATTTGCAAGTCTCAAATTTTTAAGTACTTTATTATTTAATAAATTTAGGAATATTTGGCGTCGTGTGCAGTCATCTACAGTACGATCAAAAATTATTCACGTCTAGTATGGATATGGAATAGTTCCCAATTTATGAATGCAACTATGTTTATACTTAAATATCAAACTTGACATTTGATTTTTAAGTGAGTTATAGTTACATTCATAAATTAGGAACTTTCCCATAGCCATACTAGATGAAAACAATTCTTGCGTTTTATTTTCTACATACTTTAACTTAATCAGATGTGAAAAGGTATGCATTTACTAATCAAAGTTTACATCTGATTGTTTATGAATACATTTACTTTACAAATTAGTACGTGTATACACTGACTGTGTAAAGAAGTATGGTATTTCTGTTTAGTTGTTGATGCATCATCGAACTGTGAGCACATAAAAAAATTGCCATGTCAATGTGGAAAGCTTTTACCGTCGACGAATAAGTTGCATTTAGTATTTGCCGTTTAGAAGTCGAAGAGTCAAATGTGCTATAGCTAAGGAAATTATTGTAAGTGTAGTATACATGTCTGGTACTAGAAATACGAACTTTTTGCAATATATAAATAACGACGCGGAGCTTGACGCATTTGAACCGCCGTCTGTAAGGGAATCATTTTCCGCAATTCAAACCTTTGAAATTATTTCACATTCAATCAACATTCGAAAAAGGCAAACACAAAGTCTGCCATATCACAAATAGAAAATATAACCAAAGCCATATTTGTGGAAAGCAAAACAATTATATTGATAAACCAAATTAATGCATTTTTTTGTTAAAATTTAATAATTCATATGTAATAGTTAATTCTTTCAACCAATAAACGTTTTTCTCTATTTATAGCGTGCTTGTTTATAGCAACCTATGGAGGCAACAACCGAATTTGGCCGGTCCCTTGGCCTTTGTTATAAATGACATCTACTGTATGTGGAAGTCAATTTCGCTTCTGATTTCTATTTGTAAACATAAAAACTACTTAACTTTGTTTCGTAAGCGAATTATTATATAATATTCAAATTGAAATATGAATGTTGTACGTAAGATTAAGGTATAAAGCAAAATATTTCTCATTAAGTTTCTCAAAACATGCTTTCCGCAGTTGTCAATGTAAACTGTGTTTTTTATATTTTATTATGGGTAAGATGCAAAACAGAAAATTCAAGTATGACTTTAATACCATAGCGCTTTTTACTTATATTGAAACAAGTGTGTCCAGAAATTTTATGAGAATGTATTGTACAGCCTTATATTCATAATTTTCTAGATAATGTTAATAATCTGCTTTGACATAATTACAATGCCTCTGTATTGTTAAATTCAATGGTTAATGACAATCGACTTTTGTTGTAGGTGTGAAGACATCTTACTTTGATTGGCTCACATCATTAAAAGAAACTCTGATATCTACACAAACATAATGGAGATAAAACAAGAAACCGTGGATAGCAAAGCTTCTAGTTCCTGTGGAACTGCATCCTCTATATCACAGAACATTGGTAACAATGAACATTTTAATATGTTGTATATCAAAGAAGAAAGCATTGAAAGTTTTAATAACATTAGTGTCTGTGAAGAAGTGGATATTAAAGATGAAGACTTTAAATTAAACAATGAAGGTTGTGAATACAAAGCATTTCACAAAAGTAATACAAATATTGCTATGAAGGGTTGTAGTGGAGAAAAACCTTATAGATGTTCTACTTGTGAATTCAGAACAACATATAAACACCATTTTGTTATACATATGAGAATACATACAGGAGAAAAACCATATAGTTGTCTTGTCTGTGAATACAGAACGGCATATAATAGTTGTTTAGTTCAACATATGAGGTCTCATACCGGAGAAAAACCATACAGCTGCTCCATTTGTGATTGTAAAATGGCACATAAAAGAAGTTTAGTTGAACATATGAGGTCTCATACAGGAGAAAAACCATACAGTTGCACCGTTTGTAAATACAAAGCGACACGGAAAAATAATTTAGTTCGACATATGAGGTCTCATACTGGAGAAAAACCATACAGTTGCTTCATTTGTGAATACAAAGCAACTCAGAAAAGCGATTTAGTTAAACATATGAGGTTTCATACAGGGGTAAAACCATACAGTTGCTCTGTTTGCGTATACAAAGCAGCACAGAAATATCAATTAGATACCCACATGTTGATACATACAGGAGAAAAACCATACAGTTGCTCTGTTTGTGAATACAAAGCAGTACGGAAGAATCTATTAGTTTCACACATGAGGTCTCATACAGAAGAAAAACCATACAGTTGCTCTGTTTGCAACTACAAAGCAGCACGTAAAAGAAATTTAGTTAAACATATGAGGTCTCATGAAGTGGATAAACCCGACATTTCTGATTCTGAATACAGAACTCCACTGAAACAAGATTTAGTTATGCATATGAGGAAAAAACTTTCAGTTGTCCTGTGTGCGACTACAGATCTAGGAAGAAAAGGAATTTAATTACAAATATGAGTTGTCATGAAGGAGGAAAATCATATAGGTGCTATGTGGATATATTACAGTGAGAAGTAGTGTAGTTGTTGTGCCTCTGAGGTCTTATACTGGGGAAAATATTATAGTTTATTTTGATTGTGAATACAACACAACACAGAAACACTATAATGTATTCACAAAACTCCTGCAACTGTCATACAGCCCTTAATTTGGTAACACCTACAAATACGTTTTTTAGAACTTTCAGTTTCGTAATTTGGAAAACATAAATGCGAATAGTCAAAATGACGTTTTCAATTACAATTTATTTTTGAAGGTTTAGGTAAACATGAACATCAATAATATTAGAAAAAGGGTTGCCTTACTAGCAAGGGAAAAAGCAGTTGTAGTAAAACACTACTTAGAGAAAAAAGCATAAATTCGTATTAACAAAAAAGCAACTTGCCCTTAAAACAGCAAATATATTTTCCGTAAATATATTGAGTTTTAAAAAACGTTACACTCATTTAAAATGCAATAATTACTTTGATTTTGTAATAGATTGTTTAGAATGTCCAACAAGATAATTGATTACGTTTTGTTTAAAAAAACACATATACCGGGTGCCCATTCTCAAAGTCGAACATAGGCAATTAACATTAGTGCATTCACTCGTTGTTCATTGAAATAATTCACTTTTCTGTAGATAATTTTAACAGACATTGATAGAAAATACTTGATTTACGCCAAATAATTACCAATTTTTTTGACAAATGCTATCGAACTTGAAAAGCAAGGCATGGCATATTTAAAAATTCCCAAGTTTTAAATCAGTATTTTAAAATAAAAATCGCATCTTGAATATTATTATTGGTATCATTTGATGCGTAATAATTTTATCTGTCCATTGATACCATTACCTTCCCTGTAAGTTGAATTGGCGAGCAGGAATCGGCAAAAACGTTCAATACAATGTTAATCGCCTATGTTCGACTTTGAAAACGGACACCCGGTATACAGTATATAAGGATCAAGTAGGGCTATGATCTATTTATAGTGAGATGGTATGAGACCCACGACTTGACTGTGTTTGCAGTGCAAGATAATTGACCGATTCAACAAGCACAGAGTTGGGATGTTTTATCTAATTGCAAATTTTAAGACTAAAGTAAAACAGTAAAAGATTAAATTAGTTGGAGAAAGGTACGCAAAGGCAAAGCAAATTTCAAAGGGTTTAGATTGGCTTGTGACTAAAATAATATAATTCGAATAAGATTTGTGCACATGTAAAGCCAGACCAAATTTATAAAATGTATTTGACACAAAAGGTTGTTGGCTGTATTATAAAAGTAGCGTAGTTTGTTAAGTCAAAAGCAAAAGATAGTGAAATTAGTGAGCAAAGCAGAAAGGTAAATTAAGCAGGATAATATAATGGAAATATTGCAAAAGAGCAATTCTAGAAGGCAACAGAAGAGAAAAGATAATGACGCGAACATGGTGAACTCAAAAATCAGTGCATTTGAAAATAAAGTGTAATAGTGCAAAGTAGAGCAATGACATAATAAAAATAATGTTTGTGTGCGCAACGCTATCGAGCAGTTTAGCTATAAGATTAAAGACAATAATTTAGTTTTAAGAAAAATGTAAATATAATTTAAGTACTCAAATTTACTTCCATTTGTAACCTTTCTTTACCAAAATTAATTTCCTTTAACATAAGATAATCATACTAACCTAGCAACCTGATGCTGTTTTGTTGAAAAAACGAGGAGAACAATGGAATTAACTTTTTACGTGAAGTTTGTTAGATTTGTGCTCCACTTTTAAATATATTTTATACCAGTAAACGAGCATATTACCAGAAAAAAAGAATTGCCTTTTATTGTGCCCATCTTAGAGTGGCTTAGCGTTTTCCCGAGGGCCCAGTTGCTTCGGTTTTTCCAAAAATCGAGTAGCGTCAGTAGATTGTGCGAATTCGGCTGAGAAGCCAAGCGAACAAAAAAAATGAACATTTTGCCGTCCCTTTAAGTTACGAAATAAGCAAGGCGAGGTGTTCCTACGTCATCACTGAAACAAAACAGTGCTAATTGTTGCAAGCGCGAAAATTAGAATAATTACCTGACGCATTTCTCACCGTAATGTCGCTTTTAAAACATTCGAATACGCTGTCACCACTGGCGGCATTTTATGTCATATGTTAAATTAAGAATTTTGTTGATCTACCAAGAACCGTGCATTCGAACTACTGAGTTTACGAATAAAGTAAAGTCCGTTTATGAACCCAAACCAATGAGATTTGAGTTTCATGCTTGCCTTGTAGTTAGCCAAATCAGTTTTGCAGATTAGATAAAATATAAAAGCGGCATACAACTATTTTTTTTGTGTAATCATTAATTACATTTCGCTTTTCACCAGCCACAATTTAGCTTATTGGATTTTATTTAAAATTCACAAACAAGTAATCAGTACATTTAATAGGCACCAGATAGTAGGAGCCGAGCAATCATTACAATAGATGCTGTTTAATTAGGCAAAACAAAAGAAAATATTAATTCTGTCAAATACCTAATCAAAGTTATTTGAGCTATTTAAGCAAATTTGTTTAGAATAATAAAATCAAACAATGTTAAAGTTATACACATAGTTGATAATTTATAATAAGTGATACATTTACCTACAATGAATGTTTACACTACAGACGAAAAAATCCAAATAGTTACTTGGAATTTAGCCGGTAACAGCTTGAGAAGAACTTCACATCTTTTTAGTGTGTCCTACAATGATCGGCCGATTCCTTCCAATGACACAGTAGCGCGAATTGTAAAACGATTCCGAGAAACTGGATGTGTCAATAATTTTTGCAAAAAAAGGAAGAATGAAAATAATGAAAACCTAAATCTGAATAACGAAATAGATATTTTGGGGGCTGTCGAAGGCAATACTAACATAAGTGTGCCACAAATAGCAGGTAAGATTGGAGTATCTCGTTCCTACGTTCACCGCACCCTAAAAAAGCACAAATATGTTGCTTATAAATATGCAATGCAGCAAGAACTATTAGCAGGAGGCAGTGAAAAAAGAAGTGACCTTTGTGAATTAATGTTGGATAAGTGTAATGCCGATAACAATTTTTTTAAAAACATTTGCTTCACCGACGAATGCACATTTACTTCAAATGGGGAGCCAAATCATCAAAATTATCGTTACTGGAGCCAAGAGAATCCCCATGTGGAGGCTCACACTCATTCACAGTATCGACAAACTGTTAACGTATGGGTTGGAATGTTAGGCGATAATTTAATTGGACCATTCTTTATAGAGAATAGGCTTAATAGCGCAGTTTATCTGAATATGTTGCTGACATTAATACCGTGTGGTACCAGAATGATGGAACCCCCCTCCACTATTCTCAAGAAGTCCAGAACCATTTAAATGAAATATTCCCAAATAGGTGGATTGGTCTTGGTAGTCCTGTTGGATGGCCTCCGAGATCACCAGATTTATCGCCTAACGACTTTTTTTATAGGGCCACCTAAAATCAAAAATTTATAGCTCGCGACGACATGCAAATTTAGATTCCCTTAAAGACTCGATTACAGAAGCATGTTTTAATATAACACCTCAAATGTTAAATAATGTACGTCGCAACTTTTACGACAGACTAAGTCACTGTTTAGTAGCGAATGGAAACACATTTCAGCATTTATTAATTAGTTAATTTCTGTTTTCTGTTATAAAATTTGTAAAACATATTTGTAATTATTTCCATTATTTTATTGTGAAAATACAGTTTTTGGATATACCATTGTTTGTCTTACTTTAAATTAACAAATTTTTCTTGAACAAAACCACAAAATACAAGACAAAACTTTTTAATATAAAATACATTGTTTACAGTTATACATAAATACTTAACCTGTCTCGTGTGTCCGTTTACTACATCTCAGGCACTCTGCTTAATTACAATGGCATATGTATTCAAGTAACATTAAAAAAAAACATGTAAATTTGTTAGTAAACTAATCATTTCAGCATTTGCATAATTATTTTTTACAGAAATTCTTCAAAATGCCTTCGACCATGTTCTAAAAACATGTTAACCCTACGTTTTATCGTTAAACACATTGGCCAATATTCTTGGTATGATTGTATTTACTGCAATCACAATAGCTCTTGTGTAGCGGAAATCATCTATTGGTGCATAATATGCAGTATTTTTTGCACACCTTTTTAACAGGACAGGATCTGTACAAAACGCCTACAAAAATTAATGTATAATAGTTTAATTATTGAAGAACACCATTAGATGTCAATTTACCTGTTTGAGCTGACAAATGTGTTAAAGATTTATTAGGACTCATGGTTATTCAATCATATATATCTTGCAAAATGTCTTCAGTGACCACAGCTTAGGTGGTGTCCCTGTACATTTGCCGTTACTACCTGTTCCACGGAACGTGGCACTACGACGTTAGGGAACTGTTCTTTGAATGTCATTTTTTGGCAGTGGTCAATTATGATGTGTTTTATCGGACCTTTTCCACTGTCTAGGGTGTATATCACACAACGTTTCGGGAGTTTTGATCTACTCTCGTCTTCAGGTTTTTACGAATAAAAGCGTACAATATCAGTCCTCAGCACTAACCAGGAACACCTGAAGACGGGAGTAGATTAAAACTCCTGAAACGTTGTGTGATATACACCCTAGACAGTGAAAAAAGTTAGGGTACTGTTTTTCAAATTGTTGATAACAAGATGGAGATGAATATATCCAAACACAATTTTCATCACGTTCTCCAGAACAAAAATCAGCCTCTACGATAAACGTATTGCCTTCATCAGAGAAAACCATTTTTTCAGTTTAACGTAAAAGTAGCAAGGCCGTGCTACAATTATTAAAAAATAAGATATAGCAATATGAATTCTTACCAAATAAATTCACCAAGTGTGGGGTTATTCTTGAAAATGGCTGTTTTTAAATAAAATGTAAACAAATAAGGCGAAAGTTATTTCTTTCCTTTATTTATAGACAGTTAAACACGCAAATTTGACAGTGCCAAGTTTAATGGGCGCGCATAGAAATTAGAAAGTAAGATTAGTGAACGAATTCTAGGCGTATCAACAGACCGCAGTTTTGATAACAACAGGAAAATTTTAAAGTCCAATGAATATTAATAAAATTTGTATTGGGACAGCAAATTTTATAGATACCCGCAATTAGAAACTAAAGTGGTGGCAACAAAATAATTCAATGATTGTTTCACTTCTGACCAATCACAATTCTCGTTCCGGCCAAAGCAATAGCTGATCCTTACATAATTTCCCAATGTTAATTTTGCTATGTTTCATAGTCGGTGAGACACACTGTATAAATCACGCGTTTACAGGCCTTTAGGCCCCTTGCGTTATCAGTTTTTTCCATTATTTTCTTTCAGATATCTCTTTCCAATCTATTATTCCCTTATCACGTAGGTCTTGTTGTACTGCTTCCCACCATTTTTTCCTCGGTCTTCTTTTGCTCCTGGTTCCTTCCACATTTTTCCACCCAATGTGTTTCACCACTCTTGAATTTGGCAGCCGTCCTAGATGACTGAGCCATTGTAACCTACGTATTTTAATTGTATCAATTATTTTTCCATCCTTGTACATTTCGTATATCTCCTCTTCTTTCCCACCCTTGTTTTGTTTTTCTTCCACCGAATATTCTCTTTAATAACTTCCTTTCCCAGATTTCAGTTTTTACTTCCTTTTACAATAAAGGAAGTACAATGAAATTTCTCATAAGCAGACACCGTGGTACCACGATTTTTGTCCGCTTAGTAGAGGTGTCCTGTTAATAGAAATGCTTTAATTTTTATTTCTTTTGTTTAATCTTTATTTAAATACAGAATGACAAAGAATACATACATTTTCAAATATACAGTTCTACGTTTGCTTTTCATTATGACACTACTGTAAAAAAGTAGCTTTAGTACATACATATCAACTGCAGCCTGTAATGAAGAAAACCTACCTGCTTTTAATCAAATGCAGCTATAAACAAATAACACTTTGCTATAAATAAATAAAATCGCAGAACACTTCTTTCACTTCCGAAATTCAGATACATAATTGAGGATTAAGGTTGGAAAACATTGGGCGCATATGAAAAGAGGTAATTCCCCTAGTTGCCTAGTTAGCATCTGAACACGCAATTTATAACGCGCCCCATACCACACATATGAAAACATGTAATTCCCCTAACTCCCTAGCATTTAAGCACAAAACAATTAGTAACATGTCCGCTTAAAAGAGGGAAATATTTAAAAATTCTCAGAATTTTCCTGTCTGCGTCCTGTTAACAGGGAGTCCGCTTAATGGAGATGCCCTTGCATTTAAACTAAATTGGTTCTCAACGGTGCCAAGAAAAATGTCTGCTTAATAGAGGGGTCCACTTAGTGGAGTGTCCGCTCTGAGAGATTTCACTGTATTGGATTTACCCCAAAAATTCGAAATTGAGTTTTCAACAGATCTTCACGTTTTAGAGTCCCCTGAACCCAAAAAGCATAGTTTTGTTCATTGGTCTGTCTGTGTGTCTGTTTGTCTGTGAACCGAATACCTCACAAACGAAAAAAGGTATGGCATTGAAACTTCATATATAAGTTTTGTGTACTATCTAGATGAGACAATAAGCTTTTGAAGAAAATCGCATAACTGGAAGTATGGTGTTTACTCTTGTGATTTTTCAGTTTTTTCGTTTTTTCAAAAACGGCTCTAGCAATTTTTTTCAAACTTTACATTTTTATTACATTTTTAATGTGTATTGATGTGAGATAGGTGATTTTCTAGTTGAATACTTGTAAAATGGATTTCTTTTGTTCTTTTTCCTATTTTTTTTATTAACTCCTATTTTAAATAGAACACCCGGTATATTATTACATTTTCGAATTCAGCTTAAAATTACTAATCCTCTATTTTGTACTGTTTCTGTAAACATTGAAATTTTTGACAAATACTTAAAAATTAAAAATCTAATTTTTGACTAATTATAAGATCACTGTAAAAGGACGTTGTGTGCGTGTATCACACCAGATTGTTTTTCATCACCCACGTTTCGCACAGTAAGATTGCCTTTATTACAGTTTTATAAACTCTTTCTGTTAAACAAAAACTTTTTTGATCTTAACACTCGGTTTAACACTGGCAATTCTTTCCACCTCTTTTTTCATCACATTTATTAGTCACGAGCACTCCTAAATACAGGGTGTTTCAGAATTGCGCGGCACTATTTTAGGTATTTGTTCTCCAGCATGAAATAAATAAAAAAGTTCAGACAAACATGGGACCTAAACAGATTCGTTTTTAAGATACAGGATGTTGAAGTTTGAACAATTTTGTTTTCAAAAATTTGGGAAACGGCTGGGGGTATTCTAATGAAACTTGGTGTAGGTTAGTATTTCATAAAGTAGCATTGTTCGGTCAAAATAAATTTAATTTATTTTCACCAGTGGCGTGCATCGGGGCCACCTCAGTTAACTTATTTTAGAAAAATCTGGTACGCCACAGTTTTTTAACCAAAAGTTTTGTAGCTATTGTAAGATTGTTTGTTATTAAATAATATATTTTTTCTACTCCTTTATTAGTAAATTGCTCATTAAGCACTGTTTACTTGATTAGTAAATTCGTTGTTACAAACAGTGTTACGTAATGATAATGACTACCACGTAATTTTTTTTATTACGTTACAGTTATCTTCTGTTGTTTGTACGAAGCGGTGTAGGGATGTGACTGCAGCCGCCTAATTTTTAAGATGGTGTGACAGATGATTTGACAGTTAATAAAATATTTCTTTTTCGTTTAACGAAATGAGTGTGATCGTAGAAAAAGTATAGTACGCAACTCGAGCTACAGAGCAATTACACGCTCGTGGAATTACACACGCGCCGCTACGCGGCTTGTGCGTAACTTTTCCAACTCGCGTGTAATATGATTCCTACAGCTCTCGTTGTGTAATATACTATTTTAAATTCCTTAAATTTATTTTAAAAACGAAGCTGTTTAGGTCCCATTAACATTCAATTAATGAAATTGCTATTACAGATTTTTTCGTTTTTCTCGAAAAAGGTTTATTCTATAAAAAAAAATAAAAGATACATCTTTTGTATGGTTTCAGTAAATGAAGCTAAAAAAATTGTCGTATTGACTAAAAAACAGTGGCGTACCAGATTTTTCTAAAATAAGGTAACTGAGGTGGCCTCGATGCACGCCACCGGTGGAAATAAATTAAATTTATTTTGGCCAAACAATGCCACTTTATGAAATACTAACCTACACCACGTGTCATTAGAATACCTCTAGGCGCTTTCCAGATTTTTGAAAAAAAAAGTAAATTTTTGTGTAACTTCAACATCCTGTATTTTGAAAACGAAGCCGTTTAGGTCCCATGTTTGTATGAACTTTTTTGTTTATTTCGTGCTGGAGAACACATTCCTAAAATAGTGTCATGCAATTCGGAAACACCCTGAATATAAATTCATTAACACTACTAAATTTTAGCTCTCTACCATTCCGTAGTCGCACTATACAATCTGCCTGGATGTTCTTTTTTCGTCCTTTTGTTACTTCCAAAAATGTTGATTTACTTTAGTCCATACTTCTCTGCTGTTTCAATTAGCCTTGTAATTTTCATTAGTCGTTTGTGATTTCTTCATAGCAAGACTAGGTCATCCTTGTTGGCTATACATTGACATGAGCTTATACGTATGGCTCCTTCCCTTTTAATTCTGGCTTCCTGTAGAACCCTAGGAGCAGATTAAACAATACCTTGGATAGACGGTCACCTTGCCTTAGGCCCCCGTTTTAACTATTTGATAGCCTACCGTTCATTTTAACGTAATTTTTAAAGAGATATGATCACACGTACATCTATTTCCCGAATGTACTGGCAACGTGAGTAGACGTACGACTACGCCTGTTCCCGTATATATAATTTTATAAAGAAAAATTGGGCTTAGTTATATACTCTTAAGTTAAACAGCATCATCTGCAACATGGTTTTCACCTAGAGTCAACAGGCTGACATAAAAAGTTGTGCAAAAAGTGCTATTGAAGAATATTTTAAAAGTAGTACGGGAATAGAAACTGTGGTGTCAAAGTTAGCTGATGCAGTGGTCAAACAACTTGAAGTTAGGTTTGAAAAGGTGGAAAAACTTATTGAAAAATGTGACACACTAGAAGCTACAGTAGCCGACCTTCGAAAAGAAAACAAAGAGTTATCAAGAAAGGTGGATAATCTCGAACAGCACACCAGGTGCAATAGTGTTAAAATATTCGGCGTTGCAGAACAGAAAAATGAAGACATCGAAAATATAGTCGTGGAGCTCTTTGATAAACAGCTGAACCTGAACACATTGACCGTTGCCACAGAAAAACTTAAAAGGCTCTAAGGTAGTGATCAAGGAAGATCTAACTAAGCAACGATTAGAATGATTAAATTGTGCAATCGAGAAACTGGGCTTTAAAAATGTTTGGACAAAGGATGGAGTCATTTTTGGTATGAAAAACAGAATCAAAACTGCTATACATTCAACACTGGATATTTAAAAGTAACCACTTGTTTTTCATGCTGTATAATGTAGTATATTGGGGGACAGTGCAAAAGACCTATATAGAGGATTAGATTATTTTTTGTGTTGTGACATTTCAACCCTTTACTGAGGATGCCAAAAATTACTTCCATCGGGTAACTCAAATCGGAGTCATTTGTCCCCTCAGATATATTAGATTAACAGACAAACACCAGAGAATTACCTTTAAACAGTTTTATTATGTTTAACTATACATACAAACTTAAAACTTATTGGAAAATCGATAGCTCGTCGTGATGCTCGGACACGCCGGCGCCCTCGTGTTCGAGCTGTCAATTTAGCCGGGTTTGCTTATCTTGCTGTAAACACGGAAGCAAATTAGATTATCTACTGCATTTCTTACTTGGGGCGTGCGACTATATTTGCCACCGAAACATCCAGGGGGCTCGCCGCGTAGTGGTGGAATTTTGTGCGGCAGGCGGAGTTCAATTCGCGAGGGCCAGGTGCCTTCCGAAGAAGTAACCTCAAAGTGCACGTGCAGGGATCTGGCCTCTACGAGGAGGTTGCGGCGAGGTTGCGCACTTTTCCCCACGTCTCGAAGAGCCTTCCAGGTAGGCAGTTAACTGTAATCTGAATAATTAGTACGTGCGGAGCTGCCCGCGCAACTCGCCGTTCCAACTTCAAGCTTTTATGGTTATGAACTCAATTTAAAATAAAAGGAGCCGGGGCTCGGATAGTTTGCTAATAATTGCTGGATCGCAAACGGGTTTCGATGCTGGTTTACGGGATAGTTAAGCCAGTGATTTGGGCATCTTATTTCAGATCGCTAAATCGAACTAACTTCCAGGTACTTTACGGGATAAATTAAGCCAGTGTTTTGGGCATCTTATTTCAGATCGCCAAATCAAACTGACGTCGGAGCGGGTCCTCTGGGTAATACTGGAAAGGATAATGGTAGAAGAATTCTTCCGGGCAGGACAGGAATGGGAACAGGAAGGGAAACGGGTGAACTGGAGTCCGAAAAAGCTTAAGCTTCGGGAACGGGATCTGGAATCGGAATCTCTGGGAATCTCCCTAAAATGAGCGCTGCAACTGCTTTTATATGTCTCGTGTCGTGTTACTTAGGTGGGGAGAAGCGGCGCGAGGATCGACTCTTGGCGTTTACGGCGCAGCTCGGGTCAGCTCTCGTTATCTTTCCTTTAAGCGTCGGCCAGATGTAACTTGAGATGACGCTGGACGCGATGCATAAATTAAACACATTTTTAATGTGTAATTATAATTTATGCGGAAGCTAGCGTTACAGTGTTATTTCTTTATTTTTTTTATCTCATCTTCTATTTTAGTTTTATAATTATATAATTCTTGTTACGCTTCTAGGTGCAAACATCGTACGTGCTTTTTATGAAGTCTAAATTAATTAGTGTTTATTATCAAAATGCCAGAGGTTTCGGAACAAAAACCAATGAATTTCTAAATAATCCTAGTAGTGAAAATTGTGATCTAATAGCTATAACGGAGTCAGTTTTAGATAATGGTATTAACAGTTCTGAATTATTTGACGAACGTTATCAAGTATTTAGGTGCGATCGTAATCAGCGGTTAACAGGCAAAGCAAAATGTGGCGGTGTTTTTATTGCAATTTTAAAATGTTACAACTCTAAATTAATTAAAACATATGCGATTGAGCATATAGACTCCATTTGAATTTCATTTAATCTGTTTGGAATCAAATATACATTTAATGTGGTTTATTTTGAACCGGCAGAAAGCTTAGATACGTAAAAATTTTTTTTGAGGTGTTTGAAAATTGCAGTGAAATTGTTGATAGCGTGTTAACTGTGATTGGAGATTTTAATATGCCTATAATTACCGGCAAGGATTTTGATCTAGAATATGGCAACAAAAAATACAGTAAACTACTGAATTTATGTATGAGCATATATAATCTTAAATCTTATAATAATATAAAAAATATAAATAACAAAACATTGGATCTAGTTCTATCTAGTGCCACTTTAGAAGTAGAGTGTGAAAAGTCACCACTTGTGCCAATAGACCTACACCATCCCACACTACAAGTGGATTTAACTGTTGAGAATCCAAATGTTACGTATTGCACTCGAAAAAAACATGCCAAAGTACTATAATTTTTCTAAAGCAAATTTCCTACGGGTGTATGAATTATTACGTGACAACGATTGGAGTCTTCTTGAGCAGTTCCAGAATATCCTAAACTTAACTGTCCCGAAAGTAAATTTAAAAAAAAAATAAATACCCAGTGTGGTTTTCCTTGGAAGCAAAAACATTTTTTAAAAACAAGAACTATCACAGAAAACTGAAAAATCGATCAGAATATCATTTGCAAGAAATCAAACGATTAAGACGAATTGAAAGATATCAAATTCGGTCTGATTATAAAAATTATTTAAATAATACTCAGTTAAATATTGAAATAGATGTCAAAACCTTTTGGAATTTTGTTAATAATAAGAGAAGCACCCACACTTTGATAAATACTTATGAAAATGAAGGCAAAATATTAGAAAAAAAGGAAACTGCGCAAGAATTCGCCAATTATTTTAATTCAATATATGGTTAATATGAATCGGTTAACAGATAAAATCAACGAAGTAATTTTTGTTCGCCAAGCAGGCGCGAACAAATTACAAACACATCTGTTTACCAGCAAAACTCCCCTGTTTAGGAACCAAACATAAATTTTAATCCTTTTAATTTAATTAGGCGTATATTTCACAAACATATATTGCATACGGAAAATGCTTAACAAAGCGTCAGCAGTAATGTAATCAGTGCTCGAATGACCCGGTGAATAGCCTGCAATTCTGCACTCTGCAAGTTTGTTTGTTATGAAATTGAATACGCAAGTGCATATGCGAGCTGAAACTAGGGCAAATATTAAACTTTGTAAGCTAAGTAAGTATTTTTATATGTATAAATAGAAAAATATTCTAGTCAATAAACATACAGTTTGAAGTCTTGTTTCACTGTGTCACGCTGACCAACGGCCCCAGGTCTTTTTTGGTACATCATCTCGTGTGAGACCGCACGAGACCGTTGGTTTGCACCCCTTTTTAATTCCTGCACCCCTAAGATATTCCTGCAACTGTCCAAATTAAATTCATACAGTCCACTACAAGCTCCAACCTGAACATTTTGGTCCTTTCGAGCCTTTCAACGTTCCTGCCCCTAGCATTTGGTCCAGTGATCCCTTAAAACGTACCAGCCCTCATCGAACAAGACCGTTACGATGGCGTAGCGACGGGAGATTTTCACAACCCAAGAAGATTTAGCAGAATCCATTAGCAGGCAGATTATCAACGTGAGGAAGGATGGCCCATCAAGAAAAAATGCAGCATATATCACCGCTCGCAGATCCACCCTAAAACAACTTTGGGAAGAATTTGAGGCCAACCATTCAGACCTGGCGAAGGAAGTCGAGGAAGAACACCCTTATTTTAAAAACAATTTTTTTCAGCAAACCAAAGACGTTTACAATGAAGGGGTTGCCCTGCTCGACAAGTGCGAAGAAAATCTAGCCACACTAGGTGAAAGTTCACAGCAGCCAGCTGGACCAAAAGAAGATACGACCGCACGTGCTGACAAGGAGGGACAGTTTCGAATAAGAAGGCTACAGATCAAGGTGAATTCACTCCAAAGCGACATTCAGGAAGTCTGGAATAGGTTGAATGAGGAATGCAGTAAAAGGTATTGTGAATACAACATTAAGAATTTTAAGGATGATTGGGATGACATCAGAGCTCTAAACGAGGAGATACTATCCCACGGTAGCTACGACGACAAGGAGTTCCGTGAGACCAAGAAGATGGTCAACGAAATAATTGTAGTCCTGTACCAACACATCCAGGATGGAGAGGTTCAAAGTGTCAAGGAACACAGCCATGCGAATATAGTGTTGCCTACTCTTAAAATTCCATTTTTTGAAGGGACCTACGAAGCATGGCCTAGCTTTCATGATATTTTCCGAAGAATTGTTCATGAAAATTCACGACTAAGTAAGGCGGAAAAAATGCATTACTTAAAGTCACAGTTACGAGGGGAAGCCAGCAAGTTAGTGCAACACCTGGAGGCAACTGAAGCCAACTACGAGTCTGCATGGTTCATTATAAGGAACAGATACGACAACACCAGGCTGCTACTTGCGAAGTATTTGGATGACATATTCAACCAGGCAACCCTGTCGAACGAATCTGCAGAAGGGATCAAGAAACTCCATGACACGACTGCAGAATGCCTAAGAGCAATTGAGAACTTAGGAAGTGAAACGCCCACATGGGGGCCTATCATGTGTCATATAGTGACACGGAAGTTGGACAAGGAAACCAACAGACTGTATGAGCAGTCACTAACGGCACCAAGAGAAGTGCAAAAATTCGAGCAGCTACTGAATTTCTTAGAAACAAGATTTCAGTCGCTGGAAGCTGTACAAAGACGGCACAAACTCGAACCCAGAAAACAAGGAATTGGGAAACCATGGGAAAGTCACCAGGATCGGTGGGCAGTGAAGACGTACCACACTGCTGACATATCGTGCTTCCACTGCGGAGGATCACACAGCATTAAATCCTGCTCAAAATTTAGCAATCTAAATATATCCGAACGTTGGGACTTCATAAAGAATAAAAAATTATGTTCAAACTGCTTCAGGCCTACAGGAAAATATAACTCCAGACACTTTTGCCCAGGGAAATGCAAGGTATGTAATAAAAGACATAATTGGCTTTTGCACGAAGATTTTAGCAAACAACAGCCTCCCAAGACCACAACGGCAATTTCCAGTGCGACAGCAACCAATAAGAACGAAAACATTGTTGCAAGCCTAGTAGGAAGACAGCATCGCAACGTTTTGCTTGCAACTGCCCTAATTAAGGTCCAGTCATCCTCAGGGAGTTTGGACTATCTCAGAGCCCTGATAGACTCCGGATCACAGGCATCATTCATCACAGGAGATGCAGCTCAAACGCTGGGTCTACCAAAAGAAAAGGTGAGAGTGCACATTTCTGGATTAGGCAAGAAAGGAGCAGGTACAGCCCGAGGACGATTAACTGTAAACCTACGTCCACGATTTCCAAGCAACTACACAACCATATGTGAGATGCTGATACTGCCACAGCTAACCAAGTCACTTCCAGAAAAACCAGTCGAAAACTATCAACTTCAGGACTGTAAGAATATGGTGTTGGCTGATCCACTATTTCAGAAACCTGGACCAATAGACGTTATCCTAAGAGCAGACATCTACAAGGAAACCATTTTGGAAGGAGTACAAAAATTCAACGGAGGCCTGTTAGCGCAAAACACGGAACTTGGATGGATCATCACGGGGAATGCAACAGCACCATCAGAAGAAAGGAAAATTCTTAGCATGGTCGCATGTGCTGCAGAAGATGAACAACTCACAAAATTTTGGGAGATTGAAGAAGTTGTACCAGAAAAGATGATGTCCAACGAAGACAAGGAATGCGAAGAATTCTACAACTGCTACCACCAGAGAAATGCTGATGGTACATATACAGTGAAAATTCCGTTCAAGGAACCAATATAAAAGCTTGGGGATTCAAGAAAAAAGGCAATCGCACGGTTCATTCAACTGGAGAAACGGTTAGAAGAAGATAAAGTTCTAGGTAAAGAATACAAAACCTTTATGAAGGAATACTTAGAACTAGGACATATGAAACGCGTTCAACCAGGAGCCAATCTACGAAAAACCTACTTCATCCCTCATCAAGCAGTAGTAAAGGAAGACAGCACAACCACCAAGTTAAGGGTAGTCTTTGATGCTAGTGCGAAGACCACTACTGGACTCAGCTTAAACCAGCTAATGACTGCTGGACCAAGATTGCAACAAGACTTGAAGCAAATTCTCCTAAGGTGGAGGAAACACAAGTTTGTATTTTCAGCAGATGTTGAAAAGATGTATCGTCAGATCAAGATAGCCGAAGGAGATCAGGACCTCCAAAGGATAGTATGGCGGTTTTCTCCAGACGAGCCTATTCAAGAGTTTAAACTTACAACTGTAACTTATGGAACAACAGCAGCACCATACCTAGCAATCCGTACCCTGTTGCAGCTAGCTGAAGATGAAAGACAAACATACCCAATAGCTGCAGAAGTAGCAACCAAGGACTTCTACGTGGATGATTTAATGTCGGGAACTGACTCCATAGAAGAAGCAAGGCATCTCCAAGTAAGTCTAATCAATATGTTAAAAAATGGAGGGTTTACCCTCAGAAAATGAGCAAGCAACAGCGCAGCTCTTGTTGAAGAATTGCCAGATAACTTACAGGACAAGAACTTACTCGAGATCGACGAAGGAGAAACAAGGAAAACCTTGGGAGTACACTGGAGTCCAAAGGCAGACGAATTTAAGTTTCGAGTCAGTCTTCGAGCTGATGCAAATCCTACAAAGAGGGTAATCTTGTCAGAAATATCCCGTTTGTTTGACCCATTAGGATGGTTAGCGCCAATTGTAATAAAGCCAAATTAATAATTCAACAACTTTGGTTACAACAGCAATCATGGGATCAACCAGTGGCCACAGAAATAATGAACGAGTGGAAGCAGTTTCAAGAAGAGTTACCATTGGTTGAAGGCATATCCATTCCAAGATGGTTAGGGTACCACAGCAGCATCCGGGAAATGGAGCTGCATGCATTCTGTGATGCGTCGGAAAAAGCTTACGGTGCTGTAATTTACAGCAGGGTAATGTCTCAAGACGGACGCATTCAAATAAGTCTATTGACAGCCAAGTCAAAGGTTGCACCTATAAAAATGAAGAAAACGTTGCCAAGGCTGGAGTTATGTGCTGCATCGTTAGCAGCAAAAATGTTGAAGGAAGCTATTAGTGCACTGGACATCCCCAGCATCTCCATCTTCGCGTGGTCAGATTCCATGATAACCTTATCCTGGATAAGAGCAGGTCCGGAGAAATGGAAAACATTTGTTGCAAACAGGGTAACAGAAATATTGGAAGTAACCCCCAGCGGAAATTGGCATCATGTGCGCTCAGAGGACAATCCAGCAGACGCTGTATCCCGAGGGCTCACTCCTGTCAACTACAGCATCATCTATTGTGGTGGAACGGGCCGCAATGGTTACGAACTAATCCTTTGCCACTGACGGAAACAACTATTCCCATAACAGCTACAGAAGAGGAAAAAATTCACCAAGTCCAAGCGTTTATCGCATCAAAAGAAGAATTGGACATCTTGTCCACATATTCGTCACTGAAGAAGTTACTGCGGGTCACTGCATACTGTAACAGGTTTGCTCAAAAATGCAGAAGACAACCGTTTTCGACCGAATACCCTACGCCAGCAGAACTCAACAATTGCCTCATTCAAATCATCCGTATAGTGCAAGCACGCAGCTGGGCAACAGAGATTCAAACCTTGAAGAAAAACATCTCGGTTCACACAAAAAGTTCCTTGGCACCATTACGACCATTCATCGATGATGAAGGAACTCTTAGAGTGGGAGGACGACTTCAAAATTCGATGTTGCCATATAATGAGAAACATCCTATTCTCATTCCCCATAATAGTCATCTAGCCCACCTAATAGTGAGAGACGTCCATCAGAAACTGCTACATGGCGGAAGTCAAGCTACAGCAGCATACATCCGTAGAAAATTCTGGATCATCAATGTGAAGAAAATAATACGCAAAGAAATTCACACCTGTATGAAATGTTTTGCATTCAGAAGACAACCGTTGCAGCAACTCATGGGCAATTTACCTGAGCCTAGAGTAACGGCGTCCCTGCCATTTTCTCACAC
Source organism: Agriotes lineatus (assembly GCA_940337035.1). Taxonomy (NCBI): domain Eukaryota; kingdom Metazoa; phylum Arthropoda; class Insecta; order Coleoptera; family Elateridae; genus Agriotes; species Agriotes lineatus. The sequence goes on along the minus strand of OW679196.1, from coordinate 31,636,217 downwards.
TGGCCTGGATTATGCAGGGCCAATACAAATCAGAAGCGCAAAAGAAAGAGGGAATAAGTCATACAAAGGATATATTGTCATCTTTGTATGTTTGGCTACCAAAGCAGTTCATTTGGAGGCTGTCAGTGATCTAACAACAAACGCCTTTTTGGCAGCCTTCAGAAGATTTGCATCCAGAAGAGGAACATGCCTTCATATCTATAGCGATAACGGAACCACATTTGTAGGAGCAAATAGATTTCTGCAGAAGGACTTCAAGAAAACTCTAGGAGACTTTAGCGTTCAAGAAAAACTACTCAAGAAGGAATCCAGTGGCACTTTATTCCACCGGCAGCTCCCCACTTTGGAGGAATCTGGGAAGCAGCGGTGAAGTCAACAAAGTATCACATGAAAAGGATTGTAGGGAACAGTACCCTCACGTTTGAAGAACTATCGACCCTCCTGTACCAAATAGAGGCATGTCTCAATTCGAGACCACTTTGTCCATTAACCACAGATCCCAACGATGTGGTAGCTTTGACCCCTGGTCATTTTCTAATTGGAAGGGAACTTATAACACCAAATGAACCATTATTAGAAGTACATTCAGAAACACTGACAAGATGGAAACTACTTCAAAAGTTGAAAAACGACTTTTGGAAAATATGGTCTAAGGAATACCTATCTGGGTTACAACGCAGAACGAAATGGACTTCGAAGGAAGAGAATTTGCAAGTAGGGGATCTAGTGTTACAAAAGGATGAAAACAGTCCTCCCAATCGATGGCCTTTAGCAAGAGTGACAGAAGTGCATCCAGGTACAGATGGCATTGTCAGAGTTGCAACCGTTAAGACAAAGGGAGACACAATTCTCAAGCGTCCTATTACCAAGCTCGTTCCGTTACCAAGACAGGAGGCAGAGGAAGGAAGAAGAAAGCAAAGCAGGGGTAGTGGAGTGTCAACAGTAACAAAAACTATAACACTCTTACTTACGTTATGCACCATAATTTCGGCAACAAAGGGGTCGTATACAGTAAAGTATCCGTCACCTGGCCTGTTCATTGAAGAACTTGGCCACGCAAAACTCTCGAGGGGAAACTTCAGGATCGAAGTAGCAGTGAACATCTCCAGCATCCAAGTAGATGAAGAAGATATAAACAAGACAATCCAACAAATGAATACCTTATGCGACAAGGCACTGGTATTATCTGCAGAATCCCATTGCAAAGAATTAAATCATCACCTGAGAGAGCAGCAAAGACAGATTATCTGGAATATGAGAAGCATTTATAGTCAAGATGTCAGAACCAAGCGAGGATTATTAGGGCAACTACTAACCTCAGTGTTTGGAGTCAACGATGAAGTCTACCATGACATCGAATCATTGGAGAAAAATCAACTAGAATTAATACATTCATCTAATCGTCAGACGAAGATCATGTTGTCAACTGCAGCAACTCTAAATGAGACTGAAGCCAGAATATCCCAGAAGTTGGATAATTTTCGAAGAAAACTCAATGAAGGGTTGCTAGCAATCAATGAGATGGAACCTTGGTACAAGAAGACGGACGACAACAAGCTAAACATACATGTGTTGACATCATATCAGATGGCCACCAACTACTTACAAGAGATGGGTGAGAAGTACAAACAACTTCTAAATGTAAAATGTAAAAGGGCAGACATCATGCAATTTATTCCATCGTCACAATTTGACAGAATAATGACTAATGCAATGGTCAATCTTCTAGCAAACGTAGAGATTCTTACTACTCCAACGCACAAGATGGAAGTTAGCTTCAACAATGAATCAATCGAGATCTTCAGTTATTTTCACATAACTGAGAAGCGGGAATACAACTTGATAAAACCAACTCCTATTCCAGTAAAGAAAGGAAATGGAACCTACGCATCACTGAACTTGCCAATGAAGTTCTTAGCTATCAACTACAACTAACAAACCTATTTTGAAATCCAAGAGGACAAGTTAAAGGAGATCGAGCCAATAGGAAAACATCTTTACTTATGCAGGCCATCCGCAGTTCGAAGTATTGAAGACAATCCTAATTGCATCATCGACGAGATCTATCAGCGATTGAACAAGATCAAATGTTTGGTCCATCAGTTTACAGTTAAGACACTGGTATGGAAGAAACTGTACGCCGCCAATACATGGTTATTTATTCCCAATCAACCCACAACAGCAGCAGTACAATGCAGCGGGAATCGAGAAGATGTGAAGATTCAAGATGTTGGCATAATCCAAATATCCCCAGATTGTACTATATACACAAAACGGACTATTTTGCTTACTCAGCTATTCACTACTATTCCTGTCGTAGCTGGGTTCAACAAACCAATGCAAGTAATTATTAACACTACTTTGCAGAATTCAAGCAGCCACCCTCAATTGCAAATGGAGGAACCTGTGTTGCTACCGTCCGATCATTTTCAACGCCTACAAAAAGAAGAAGACGAGTTGCAGTTACATCAGGAATATTCATTGTGGCACCATCAACATACCATCATGGTGAACACTGGTACTACAATCGGTATCTTGGTATCAGTTTGTATCATCTGGACATTATGGAAGTACTGGAGAAAGAATAGGAAACCGCAGCCACGCCCAAATTCAGACCCGTCAGAGAGCTTCAGGTTACAACCACTGCCACCTGACGAAGAAGATGGAGAGACAGCCTCAGCCACACCATCCCGGTCCTTTGTCGCTCGGCAGAATGTTTAGGAACCAAACATAAATTTTAATCCTTTTAATTTAATTAGGCGTATATTTCACAAACATATATTGCATACGGAAAATGCTTAACAAAGCGTCAGTGCTCGAATGACCCGGTGAATAGCCTGCAATTCTGCACTCTGCAAGTTTGTTTGTTATGAAATTGAATACGCAAGTGCATATGCGAGCTGAAACTAGGGCAAATATTAAACTTTGTAAGCTAAGTCAATATTTTTATATGTATAAATAGAAAAATATTCTAGTCAATAAACATACAGTTTGAAGTTTTGTTTCACTGTGTCACGCTGACCAACAGCCCCAGGTCTTTTTTGGTACATCATCTCGTGTGAGACCGCACGAGACCGTTGGTTTGCACTCTTTTTTAATTCCTGCACCCCTAAGATATTCCTGCAACTGTCCAAATTAAATTCATACAGTCCACTACAAGCTCCACCCTGAACATCCCCAATCCTACACGAATTTTAAAAGAAAACCGTTGCAAGAATAAAACAATAAATTGCGGCATGCCAGCTCAAAGGAGCACCAATTTTCAAATGCAAACCTCTGCACAAACAAGACAATAAAGTGCCAACAGCCTGCCAGTCCTAAAATTGCAAGCAAATAACCCACCCCAATAAAACACCCGGGAGCCGACAAGCGGCACCTCTGAAGGAAGACCCGAGCGCGCTGCCAAATTGAAATCCAAGTTCAATTAATAAAACGCTCCTAATCATAGTGCGCCCAATCAAAACCCCACATGAGGATACCTGCCGATAGAAAACATTAGCCGCCACCTAATAAAACAACCCCCAAGACTCTAGCACCCATACAGGTCGAGTAAAACGAATGTTTCCATCAGCCGGCGACAGCATCGCGACTCACCGAGCGGGTAAATTTCTCTCAAGAAAACAAGAGAAATTCGAAACCAGCGGAGGCTTAACACAAACGCATTTTTGTAACGGAGAAATCAGGGCAACGGTCGAATACATTGGGCGAGGGTGCAAATATTACAAATTAAATTATAATTAGCGGAAGGAAGCAGCCCAGGAAGGCGTAAATGGTATCAAAATTCATATAAAATTAGCGCGCAACCAATCGAAGCAAAAAGAACTTTTAAACATGCACAATAAGAATAATGCTTAAGTAAGTTTATACGCAGAACACGGAATTAAAAATTCCAATTTCAATTAATCTTCAACAAAACCTAGCAAATTGGGTATCGTTAGAATCAGCATTTCAACGACTATTTATTGGGACACAAATCAAAGCGCTAATAGGTCACGCCACGGAAATAACCGCGGAATTAAGAATCGCGATCAAAATAAGCAGTCATCCCTTCTCCTCGGACCAATGAGAGCTCAGGAAACTGAACACAAAGACCAGGGCTGCTTTAAATAGAGCGACCCAGGCTAGAAGAAATCACTCTGCTTCGGCGGGTCGAACCAGCATCCACTTCAGCTCCAGGACCACCCAGCAGCCTCCAGCCTCCCAGGACAACTCTGCCGTTCACCGAGCTGCCGCTTCGCTGGACTTGGAGCCTATCGCCCTTGCTGGATTCCGAGGCTATCACCTTCGTGGACTTAGGGCCAATCCACTTCATTGGACTTTGCTAACTACCGTCTTTGTGGGACTCGGGATTCGAGCCACTTCCGCCGCCGCCTCCGCCAAGGAGATCAACACTGCCGCCGACGTTGCCACCGCCGCTGCTCTCAGCCCGCCGCCCCGTCGTCAGTCGCCACCGCCGCCGCTGCAACCGCAGAAGGAAGCCGCCAGCCGCCGCCTCCGCCAAGGAGATCAACACTGCCGCCGACGTTGCCGTCGCCGCTGCTCTCAGCCCGCCGCCCCGTCGCCAGTCGCCACCGCCGCCGCTGCAACCGCAGAAGGAAGCCGCCAGCCGCCGCCTCATCGTCAGTCGCCGCCGCCGCCGCTGCTGCCTCCACAGCAGAAAGCCACCCGACACCGCTTCCATAGAAGAGTCCAGTCGCCACCTGCCCCGACAGCAGCCCACGTCACGTCCCCCGCTGGCGACGGACCACCCGTCCCCGGACTCCCGTAGCGGAAGCCCGAGCCGTACCCCGCACCGCTCCCCGGAAGGGACGGACCGCGTCCAGCCTACGTTCCCCGACTCCGGACCATCGGAAAGGCCGTCCCATCACCTCCCGCGCCCCCAGCGCCCAAGACTAGGCGATTTTTTGTATATATGTTCTTGTTTTTCGTGTTTTCATATTTGTTTTCCTTTTGTATATATAATATTAAGTTTTCATGTGTATCTGGTTGCCAATAGGAATAAAAGTATTAAAACAAAAAGTTTACTCCAATCGATTTAGCTGCATCGACAAGGGTAACACCTACACCCCTCCTTCCGCTGACGCCATTGTAGAATCTACCGCTGAGCAAAGACCCAGGCGTGTTATGGTCTACAACCAACATATCTGAAATTTCACCAGTTAGAATTAAATGATAATCTGGAAATTATGACATTCAACACTATTAGTTTGGATGAAGTAAAAAGCGCGGTCAAGAAATTAAAACCAAAAAAGTCAGCGGGTCGTGATGGCATTCCCCCTTACATTCTCAAAGCCTGAGCGGATATCCTAGCGTATCCACTCCAAATAATTTTTAATCTTTCGATAAAAACTAATACGTTTCCTAGTGCGTGGAAAATTGCCAAACTAATCCTTTACACAAATCTGGAGATGCACATAACATTAAGAATTACCAACCGATTTCGATATTATCTTCATCTGGAAATTTTTTTGACATATTTTGTACAATAGATTATATCAGCATGTAAAAAATGTAATTGCTACAGAACAGCATGGTTTTATGCGCGCGAGATCTGTACAAACTAACTTATCAATTTTTGCTGACTATGTGGCAGAGTCATTTGATAATTTTAATCACGTAGATGTAATTTATACAGATTTTGCGAAGGCGTTTGATCGTGTTGATCATGATCTCCTATTAAAAAGATTAGCTGAATGTAACTTATCAATGCATACTCTTCAATTTTTTTCATCGTACTTGGAAAATAGAAAGAAATGGGTATATGCGCATGGATACAAATCGGAGTGCTTTGGAATGTCATCAGGTGTACTGCACGGCAGTAACCTTGGTCCGCTTTTATTTCTTATTTTTATAAATAGCCTTCCTAAATTAGTGCAATATAGTAAATGCTTTGCAGATAATTTTAAATTATTTTTTTCTACGGTCACCTCTAAAACTGACTATTAAGCGCTCACTGTCAATGCGAAAAGCTAGCGATTCACACATTTTTTCCCTAGTAACCATTTTAGCATCGCAACCACGTAAACAATGTCTTAATGAAATAATCGCGTCACTTTATTTTACTTTACGCATCGCCATGGCTAAC